>WEIS01032093.1:15042-30104 GCA_013389965.1 Todus mexicanus | reverse complement strand
AAGCAGGACGGATCGTTTCCTACCTTCTAGAAATCCCTGCGTTTCCATGGACAAGAACTTTTCCTAAAAAGGAGAAAACAAATCAACCACCCATACTTGTAAAGCCTGAAGAGAATTCTTTGAAATGTAGTTTTTTTCCTTCTTTACGGAGAGCTAAAGAGTAGCAAGGTACAGCCTAAAAATAACGGATGCGTCTCCCTTTAGATTACTAAGTACCCTCTGTCCACTGCTGCCCTGGGATGCTTGGATCCCTGCTCCTCGGAGGATTCTGAGTAACAGAAGCTGCATCAAACAATGCGGATTTATTTAAAGCCTTTCTTTAAAGAAAGGACAAAAAAAAAAACCCCTTCACGCACAGAGCGCAGTTGTGTTTCCAGCAAAAAATAAACTAGAGCTACAAAGAGGCTTGTTTTGCAGTAGGAGGCAAAAAGAAAGAAGAACACTTTGCTCTGAATTGTGTAATACCATAATAAACCCCCCAAATTCAAGAAAGCCTCGTCCTCAAGAGCCTCTCGTACGTCTCACTCGGTTTTCAAGCTTTAACAACAACGTATTAGTAAAACGAAGGAATAAAAGTTAGTGATTTTACCTCCACTTTGTAAACTTCCATCAATAAATTCTTTAGTCTAAAAAGAAAAAAATAAATCACAAGACTTAGTTTCAGCTTATTTTAAGATGTTATTGCTACTTGCATTTAAATTGGGAAGAATTTGTATCAGCCTTCATATAATAAAGTGACAATAATTCACTGTTTATACACTTAGACACGGCTTCAGCTGAACATTTCTATTTCTTTTGTACTTTTAGTTATCTGTAAAATTGTCCATAAAAATCGAGTGTGAGGCCAGTAACAAAAATGCACAGCAATCCAGTCGTAGGGTTGTAAAAGACACACGGACACGTGGTACGCCACTAGAATAAAAAGCAACTTCCAAACGTTTCTGCTTAACAGCTGGGGGCTAAAAAACCCAAACAAACCCCCAAACCACAAACAAAGCCCCGCATGTATCGACAACAACATGCCAAGGATCAAATGCCCTTATACTTTAGAATACACGTTAAAAATACTTTAAAATACACTTGAGAAAAGCGAGAAGCCATCAGTTGATTTGCCCCCTTGTTTCCCCAAAACTTGTTGACCTCTGGCATATGCAGGGAAGCCAGAAGAGCTTTGTGTTGGGGCTTTGTTTTGGGTTTGGTTTTCTTTTGAGGAAGGAACAAAATGCTTTTGCTCCGTCACAAGCTAAGGTAAAACGGAGATGCAAAATCAAAATGGTAGCTGAAAAACGAAGGGTTTATTCTGTTTCCAAAGGTCAGGATGGGATGGGTACTGTTTAACTTAAGGTTACTTTTTAATTCCTCTACAGTAAATGTGTTTCGAGACACTGTAAAACTTAGTTACGCCAACTGGTTACTATTTCCTGATGAATTTGGTCTAGAATTCCCTTCAAGAGATGTAAATACTCTCGGGGTCAAAAAAAAAAAAGCAACTTTCCTACAGGCCAAGTTCTCCGGTATTCTCTCATGGTCTGATTTCTTTGTTTTGAGGCATTCCTTCATTTCTTTTGCAGACACCATAAGATACAGCTCTTAGGACTCTGCCTCAGTTTCTACACTTGTAGGAAAGGAGTTAATTACACTTACTAAAGCAGCAATAATAACGTCGCTTCAGAGTTCACGGCCCTTCCAGGTGCCTCGGGCTGGTGATCCCCGATTTGAAACCAGTGTCTGTTAGCTCAGAAAACTCTCACTGGGCACCTCAGCTCCCAACCCATTCCCATGAACGAACACGTACTTACCATAGGGAAAAATCTTATTATATTCTCAACTGGATTATCTGCAATATCCAAGACTAAATACCTACAATGAAAACAGTCGCTATGAGTACACGATAACGCCGAGCTGCTGCCACCGCTGATTCAGCCCCACTACCACGCTCAAACCTGCGGGAGGAAGTCAACGCTACCCTCCCGGCTTCGCTTGCTGGGTCTGAGCTCCAGAACTTCTACAAACGAGCAGCTTCTGGAGCTGCCCTTGCGAGGGAAGAAGGGAGGAACCTTCTCCAGCGCTCCCCGACAAAAATCACCGCTCAGAGCAGAAGGAATCCGCCAGCGCTGCGCTACAGGTGACTCGGCGTTGGTTGGAAGCAGCGTGCTACGTACTCACGTGCTCCCGTCGGAGTGTAAACACAAGCCGCTGCTCTTTTCCGGGGCTCTGTGCAACTTCTTCAGAGCTACACATGCTCCGACTAAATTATCTCGAATGTTTTATTAGCAGGACAAACCGTACCCAGAACTAACAGCTTCAAAACCGAAGACGTTTACCGCAAGCTAACGGATACTTCGCAGACTTGCTTACATCTAGGGTTTAGCAGGACGAATAAACTTCGCCGTCTGGATTTAAGAGTCTTTCTACCCCTCAGCACATTTTTTTTTCCAAATAGTTCTGACAACGTGAAAATATTTGGAAAGAAGACTAACAAAAAAAATAAGAAATCTTGACCGTTCCTCACCTAAATAACTGTTGGAAGTTTGGTTTAATAAAATTTGCTTCGATGTTTTGCCGTATGCATATTACATGGGTTATTCCATGTTTCTGAAGTATAGGTAGCTGTGGAAAAAGGGGAAAAAAATAAATCAAGATTATACAATCCACCTGTTGCAGAGGAAGAAAAAGCAAAGCTATACTTAAATACACAACGGGGCTTGATCGTATCAAGGAGAATCAGAGCTAGTTTTCTAATATTCAAAGCAGCGTGAGAGAAATTCGGTCTTTCAAGAAGGCAAAGCACAACCACTAGGAGCTGGAAGAAAAACCCCATTCCTAACTACGACACAAAGAACAGGCAGGAAAGGCGGCGTTCAGTGAACTTGTTTGGCTCTGCCCACCTTTCGCTTCGCCTGAAATCCCAAGTTCCTACACGACGTAGCGATTTTCACCTAGCCTCGGATTCCTGCTGGAATCAGGGCACTGAAAGTTAAGAACCTTTAAGCTACAAGGCGAGTTTGCAGATACGAGCTCGACTTTATTGTAGACGCAATTTGCTTTATTTTACTGCTTCTGTGCGAGTTCTGATTTGTGCTGCGGTGCTTCAGCAAAGGAAAACACGATTGCTTGATGGGTAACGTGCAAGTCTCAAATAGTTCAACCTTTTTTCTAAGGAAAACTGTTGTCAGGTTTAACTGCAAGACTTAATTTCACTACCAAAAGCTCACACAGGAATGCTTGCCGCAATTAGTGTGTAAATCACTTCCAACCTGCATTTTTCTCTGCTTTGTTAGGAGTAGGTAAAGCTGATTTAGCTAAATCAACAGCCTGCACACCTATGTGTATAAAAACCCACGGAACTTCAAACCACATCGAAAACATTTCATCAGGGCTCTATTTTTCAGGTTTTCTCCTGAAGTAACCCTTTAGCTCACTAGATTATTGTGGAAAATACAGGATTTTAAGTGCCAGCTGCCCCAGGATGTGCCCGAGGTGGTAGTTCAGATTCACTTGGGAGAGGGGAGGCATCGACGCTGATCCCAGTCAAATAATCCTTCAGGCTACAAGGACTATCCCATAAAAGCACCTCGTATTCCTTCTCCTCTGGCATCTTCCACGTTCCAGTTCAGGATTGCAACCAAATTTACACTTCTCTAGGTAACGCTTGAACATATCGCCACAGTAACAAATCAAAACCCCACAGCAAAGCTTCCTTATTCTGAAAAAAAAAAAAAACCCAACCAAAAACATACCTTGCTTTTCATAGCTGAAGAATACGGGCCTAAAAATAACCCAGGTAAAATTTCCTAGGAGGCAGAAGAACAAGATATTCAGTATCAATTTGAAATGATAGGAAATAATACATTGCACTGAGACTGGAAACAAGCAACTTAAATATTAGTGAGAGACGTGTTATCAAGTGTCATTTATAACAGGACAAGGGGGTGGGAGGAGGGAAAATCGATTTGGCAGAATAAAAGAAACATGATCTTTGTGCGGGAGGATCTTGTTTTGGAACAGGAATCAGGTCCTTTATTTGGACTAAGTTCCAATTCGATTACGGCATCTTAGCCAAGCCCCAGATCAAATGAAGGGAACTCTAAGTTGGGAAATAATCGTGGCTTGTCATTAATTCCACGATGGCTGTCACAGAAAAAAAGCTACACGCATGGTAGGTCTTATAGCCTTGCCCTAGGAGTAGGAAAAGATCAAGTTTTCACCATTTATGGCCCCACCACCAAAGACATCTCGGTCAGTAGATCTTATCTGGTGCAAAGATTCGTCTGACACCACAGTAGGAAAAATTGACATGGTTCATCCCACTCGAGCCCACTTTATTCTAACCAAATTTGAGTTGAAAAGCAAAAGCTCCAATACATTTTTAACAACCATCTCCTAAAAGCAGTCGCAAAGACAAGAACGTGGTACTTGGGGGATTCTGAAGGACCAAAATCACTTGTTTTTCAGTCCTTGCAGAGCAGAGACTCAAGCAGACCGGCACTGCAAGCTGGCAGTCCTCACACATCTCTCCCGTGGTGCTGCCTGATGCTTTACCCCTCAAGACTGATTTTGATACCAGCCCTTTTTTAACCATTTTCTTTTTCTAAAAGAACGGACTACGGGTTTTAACTCCAATGGTAAACGAAAGCGTGGCGTACCTGCATCTCTCTCCTCATGGGATAGGTCCAATCCTTCAAAATAAAATAAAATATCATTACACATACAGGGAACAAAAACCCCCACATTCAGGCAGAGATCGGTACATGCACATTACATCAAGGAATCAAAATCCCATGTTCTGCAGGTTGTACGAGCTACCTGCTCCTCAACGGCCACGCTGCTCATGCTTCCCCATAACTCCAGCAATGCTCGAGCGCAAGGAACACTATTTTGAAAGCTGACGTGAATAAACCTCGAGTGCTCTGCATCACCAGCGACCAGCCAGCGTGGTGTGCGTCCGCACCTTAGCTTGCTGCTTAGAAACTTCTCTTTAGAACAGGGAGGGAAGGAAAAGCAAAAGGGATAAAGCTGTAGAACGTTCTGTACTAGCCAGGGTAGCAAGAACAAAATGAAAGCGTTGACTGGTGCATTCCTGCAGCCGCTGAGAAAACAGGAGATAAGTAGAGCTGGTAACTCCCTCAAAATCCACATTGCCTCACCTAATATAATCCAACTTCATCTTGAATATTCAGGATTGAGCTTTAATAATTCTAGAAACTTATGCTCTCCGTGACCCCAGCAAGCCCGTCAAGGGAGCCTCCGCGTTTTCCCGTCCTAGCCAGTTACCCTGGGAAGGATACAAGCGCAGGCGTGCGTTCAGCCACACGGACACGACGTTCCTCATCGGTTAATTTACAGCTGGCACATCGCCCCCTTCCCCAAATCTCTGTGCAGGTTCACCACTCAGGAGCTGCCCCTTCCCAGCTCCTTCCTATCATCCAAGTCTATCGATCAGAACTGCCCAGAGCAAACGCCGGGATCAACGCTTTCATCCTCTGCTCCATTTTGCAGAGCTGCCAATTGAACAGAAAACTGCTCCGGCAGACTCTATTCCTGTCTTTCCTTCTCTACAACTCCCACTGTCCTCTATTAACAGGCTCTTACTCATGCTTTGACCCTCACACACGAAGGAGTTGTAGCTGAGATCACAGTTATACCAGCTGGAGGGGGGGGGAAAGAAATATATAAATAAATAAAAGGGAATAGTCCAACCTATCAAATCAAATCCAATCGACCGCATACATTTATTTACGTAACTTTGTTGGTTGCTCCGCACGCACCGGCAGCTAAAGGAAAAAAAAAAAAAAGCTTTGCCATATGTCGCTCTTGTTCTGTTCCAATCTCCTCCAGAAGTTAAACTCTAAATATTCCACCTCTGAAGTGAGATCTGAATGACAGCAAGAAAAATCCAGGCCCTTAACCTGCAGCACTTTCCACCTCAGCAGCCCAACTTGTAGCGGTAGCATCGATTTCCCAGTAAACCTCTAGGGTTTTTTTACTGAGAGACACAAGAAAGATCCAGCGCTTCCCCCAGACGAGGCTACGCAGTGAGGTTTTGCTGGCTCTTGGTGGTGGAATTAGAAAGGATTTGAGTATCAGTAAAGTTAATCTGGGAAGCACTTGAATTGAATCTGGGACAGCGTTTCTGAGAAAGCAAACAAACGTTAAGCCACTCAAAAGAATTCTTTGAATATTCCCTAAAACAGGGGAGGGGTGACAAACGGGGAAACCAACTGCATGAAGTAAGTCTTTGCTAAAGATAGAGAGAGGTAAGAGAAGTTACTTCTGTGTGTTCCAGCGACAAGACTAAAAGCTCCTGGTAGTAGAATGTGGAAATCCTCTGACAAAAGGATGATTATTTACACATCTGTAGCCTTTGAAGGTTGACCTAGAAGTGTTTTAGCATAATCCCACCGTCTCCCTGCGTATATGAAAGCATAATTCGCTCACCAAAAAAAGCAAGAAAACCCTTCGTTGGGTCCCCAAATAAAAACAGCGTTACGAGAAAGAAACTCTGGAAAGCTTAAGCTCCGCTCCAGGAACATACAAGCGCTTAAGTAGGTTTATTACTCTATTTATATACTTGTGGAATTTAGAAGTCTTAATCTGGAGCGTAACGAAAACACTAATTCGTCCCCACTTTGGTCCAGGGGATTTAACGACACACTCCGAATATTCCTTTCGAACGCATTCGGAGGAGGAAATTGCGTTAGTCCCGACAGCTGTAAGAATTTAGCCATGTAACAACAGTCCGAAAGAAGCCAAATCCAAAAGACAACAGATGCTACGGATGTTCTGAACGTGGAAAAAAAGAGAAAGGAACACAAGCACTGGCTCTAGACATTAGTCTTCCATTCTCTTCGAGAAGCCAGAAAGGTGCAGTTTCCAAGAGGATTTAGTCTGCAAAATAAACGTGCCTCAGATGAAGGGTTTTCTTTGCACAACTACACAAACTACATAGAGAGAGTCTCCCGATTTCCTGACAGCCCTGCAAGGCTTTTCGAATTTCAAGATTATTCGAGTGTTATGCAAAACTAGGTAGGAAAAAAAATAATCTCTTAATGCAGACTGAATCCAGGCAGGGGTCTCGTTTGAGGGACTTCCTTCATCAGCCACGTTTTTCAAGCTGTCTGAAGTACCCAGAAGGCAAATAACAACTGGAAGTTTCTCTTTTCTTAGCAAAATTCTTGTGTTCTTGGTAAAAAGCAACTGCTCATTGCAGAGCTGGAGAAGGTAATAGCACTCTCTGGGTTAAGCATTCGCTGGGTTCTGCAGAATAAGCAACAACACCCTGAAAAACACGATCTGCGACACTTGCAAGAGGCAAAAGAGCAGGAATGTAAAAAAAATAACCCTCACAACTCGGAAGTTTTGAAGAGGAGCCACCGAGCCCTTGCAGATCATCCCAAACTAAACAGTGATGCACTGACGGACAAGTTGACAAGACTCCTAAGCTGTTTTTGCCGAGGGTGTTCACAGCATGTGTCTGCTGTAGTTTGTGTTCACGCAAACTAAATGCCACGGACCATCGAAAGCTCTGCGACTGCTGCCCCAGAGTGGAGTGACAGCAAGAGGAAAGGGAATAGAGGGTGTTTCAAAGCTAATCTCTAGCTGAAATAAACTGAAGATAAGAATGAATACACGAGAATTGTCTACAAAGCTTCTTGGTAAACTACAGCGAGAGCGGCTCTGTCAACAGTCATGGTTATTTTGTCAATATTTGGCCATAGCTATACCTATTATTCCTTAGAAGAACAGTTTAGTGGCAAAAAAAAACCCCTTACATTGGCACGCACACGAACACTTGGACTTTCTCCTGAAAGACTGACCTTGGTGAGGGCTTAAACTAATTAAAAAATTCATAATATGAATTCTAAATTGTGTAAGCTGGAACACAGGAGGTTCTACTTGAATATTAGGAAGAACTTCTTCACAGTGAAGGTGTCAGAGCCTGGCATAGGCTGCTCAGGGGGGTTGTGGAATCTCCTCTGGAGATGTTTCAAACCCGCTTGGACGAGTTCCTGTGGGACTTGGTCTGGGTGATCCTGCTCTGGCAATGGGGGGATTGGACTAGATGAGCTTTCGACGTCCCTTTCAATCCCGAATATTTGGTGATATTGAGATTCATCTGCACTCAAGATCTGCACAGCACCACAACATACCTCCTGCAATCCACGTACGTCTCACCAGAAGGAATGTAGTGACATGATAGACACGGTAACACTTAACCGGTCCCTAATTGACACCTTAAGTCTGAAGACCCATCTAATTTTCACATCTAAAAGGCGTATCCCAGTCGGTCTTGCTAAGCTCAGCTTTGCCTGAAAGATAACTCGCAGTCCTGCACATCCATTGCTCTGGTGAAGTTTCTGCTGCCGGATAATTAGTAGAGCCTGCAAACCACAGCCTGCCCTGGCTGAAGGGAGAAGCTCTCAAAGGTGCTGAAAAAACCACCAGTAAAATAAATCACATCAGAAGGAGAATCCAATGTGTAGAAGTGCCTTTTCTAGATTTTTGCTGCTGCCCTTTATCCGCTGAGCATCACCGAGCATCAGCCACCACCTGCAATGGTTCTCCCTGCTTCCAACATCACTGCTCCAGTCCTTTCAAAAAGCTGCACGCAGCTCCCAGTAACACCTTTCCGGACCACTCCAGGTTTCCGACCCTTTTCCAACACTCGGACAGCTCTTTTGTTGTTGATTAATAGCATCACTTACCTCTCTGCACGGATTGCTCTTCCCATCGCAACTCATGACAGCGAGATTTCGGCATGATTGATCACTCCCCCGTGTACCTCCAAAGTCTAGGGCTGCCAGAATCCTCACGCCTAAATTTGTTTCCCTGCCTAGTGGAATATTCACGTAAGCTGTGACACTTAAAGACTCCTCCAAACCAGGTAGAATCTTCTTCCCCAAGTTGTGAAGTCAAAAGCTGAAGGCAACTGTTACTGCAGCGACAGCCGCACAGTCTGCTGACCTGCTTCGATTCCTTCGTCTGCTCTGGCCAACTGAGCTCTCAGCTATGAAACTTTGTACCGGCTCTGGAGAGGAAATTCAAGTCACAGCCAAACAGCGTTAATTCAGAACAGTCCAAGGGCACGATTCTGTTATCTGCCAACGCTACTATCACCCTCCTTGAGCAGGCTCCAGCTTGGATTGCGGATGGGTCCTGATCCCTTACTAATCACCTTGACAAAAAAGCTTTAGGCTCAATTCCGAGGGAGTTTTCAGTCTAGTTTAGACAATGAAACAAGATCACAACTTGGGTTTGGAAGGATTTTCAATGGTATTTTGAAAAAAAAAAACCAAAAACAAAACCCAAAAAACCCTCCCAGCTGATACAGCCCAACAAAAGGGAGGGAGAGAGGATGTCATCGTTAAAGACCTGCACAAAAATAAAGCTCGTTACACCAACGGCCCTTTGTAAAATGGAACAAACAACTGCCAACAGAAATCACAAAACACTACGGCAGCGCTGGAGCATATTCCTTTGCCACCTTTTAAGAGGAAAACAGCCAAATGAAACGAAGTCCTGAGAACGTATTCAAGAAAAATGCTTGAGTATTACTGAAGCCTGTCATGCCTATCACTGCGAAGCGTGCTATTTTGGAGTAGGGCCTCAAAATTCAGTGCAAACAAGAATGAAATGAAAGGCTGTGCCTTCAGTTTCAGTCACGCTTCATGTGCTCGGGCAGTTATTCCAACTAGAAGTATTTTGGTTTTCAAAATAGATGTTTTTTTTTTTTATACATACGGAATTATTTCAGTCAGAAGGGACCTACAACGATGATTTAGCATCGCCACTTCAAGACTAAATATAGACTTTTTTTTTCCCCCCCCAGGTCTAAGTTCTAGTGCAAGTCTATAATATATAAAATATTAAACCCAGTCTTTTTGTTCACTCGAGACGTCCTGACAAGAGCAGAGCTGTCCTGCCGAGGTGAAGGACGGTTTAGACATTACTAACCCAAAGAAGCACCTGGTTGAAGGGTGAGGTGATGCTCCCACCCTCGCAGCGTTGTTTAATCCGACGGTCACCACGTACAGGGAACTGTAATGGCCCCAAATTAACAACTTTTTTTAGCAAAGCTGACAAAAATACCAAGCAAGCTCCGTGCTCCAGGTCACCACAGGTCAGATGAGCGCTGGGACAAAACCGGTGACGGCGCCGGACGGTTGGCAGGATGAATAAAAGCCACATTTTAGCAAAGCCAGCTATTAGATGAGCTTTGCTGTAGCGGCAAGTCCCTCTGGGTCACAGATCCCACTTCGACCAGGCTAAAGAGCGGTAAACACGGGCTGGGAAGCAGCTGAACAGTATTTGCTGTGTTTGTAAAGAGCACTCGGACAATGAGAAGCCCTCGTGGTTTCGGCTGGTGAAAACACAAAGGAGTACAAAAGCAGGAAGGTGGGGAGGGGAAACAATAGCAGGTGGGAACGAGAGAGCACACAGAGGAAGGAAGAAGCCTCACCAGGGAAGCAAGCGTTCCTTTGGCAAAGAGAAACACAAGCCACGGGAAAGGATAAAAGGGAGACTAAGGCAGCTAAATGGAAAGCAGAAAAATAATACAGGTAAGAAAGAAGCGCTTCTTATTCATCCCAGATGAAACACACAGCCAAGCGGCAGGACCACCACGCTTCTTGGAGGATTTTCTTTTGAAACAGACTCGCAGAGAAGCCAAGACTCATCTGGGTTTTTTCTAGGAGCAAGAGACTCATCTGGGTTTTTTCTCCCGCGTTCACCCCGCGGCATTTCTACCCGCTACAAGAAAAGGCTTTGACTCCCTTTTTTTATGAGGGATCTGTAGAAGGAGAGCCAGGGAAGAAGTTTCACTGCGTAAAGGAAAAACTGCATTCAGATTGTTGTTTGCAATGCCGCGAGTCCGTCCTTTTTCATGCCCTTTTAATGTTTTACTAACCACAGCCTGGTGAGTTGGGCAATACTGAGGCTGCCAAGGAACGCAGAGGTCTCTACAATCTTCATTCAGATTAAGAAAAAAAAAACACCACAAGAGACACGTTTTAGGTCCCCAGATCTACAAACGGCTCCCGTTGTGAGCCACCTTTCCACGTGTGCGGCTGCCTGCGAACTTCAACAGGCTGCCCAGGCCTGACGAGGCGTAAATTAATCACGACTGACAAGGCTGCTCGACTTCAGCTGCCACAGCGCGCTTCTGATATATGCAAAGTAGTCTGATAGTATCCCACAGAGTTATGATCAAAATCTGTCACCTGATTTACATTTCCCACTATAACATCGCAGGTTTTTTTTTCTTCTCTTCCCTCCCCTCAATTTCTTTTGCTCTATTATGTAGGCAGGTAAAAATCAGAGTTCTAATAGAGGCTTCCTACTTATTTTAGGATTTCCCCCTGCAGAGGAGGGGAATCACTCTGTTTAAGGGGGTTATTTGCGTCTCCTATCAAAAATCAGAGCGAGAAAGTTTCAGAAGTGTGTTCCACCTTTAGGTGAGCTGCACCACTGCGCACTAGGAAAAAAAAGGCAGTAAAAATAAAAAACACATTAGCATTTCAGACTAAATATAGCTGTCAAGAAATGTAAATTTCTTTCTCCTCCCCCCCCAAGAAATAAAAAAAATCCTGTGCTAAAAAGAGCTCAGGTTTTATGCATAATAAAAAGGCAAACGTGACTGCTTAAGTCAATAAGCTGCTAATTCCATTACAAAAAGCATGGCGAGTTCTTAAAGGAATCTGAAATACATCACAAATTGAGTAAAAAGAAAATCAGGTTGGCTCAATCAGTTTGTAAGCAAATACGTGAATGTTTTAACGAAGAAATAAACAGGCAATTATTGCTGAGCTCCCAACACATATATCCCTTTTTTGTTGTTGCTTAAAATTTAAGGGGAAAATAATTTCCCTTAAATTCCTTGAATTATTCCAGCCCTTATTTATCAACTTTCTAGAAGATAGGCTAAGATAGAGTAGGGTAAATGGTTGGACTTGATGATCTTAAAGGTCTTTTCCAACCTAGGTAATTCTAAGATGCGTCGGTACTACTAAACACGCACTCTAATTAAATCAAGCCTCTTTTAATGAGTCTTTAGCCATACGTGTTTATACTGGGGAAAAAAGAATAACCCAGCGCTTCTCAAATTTAAGAAAGTTTGAGACCCCACCCTGAAAAATCTGCTAATTTTAGAAAAAGACATCAAAATCTAAGCTTGGAAGTGATTTCCATGCCCCGCACGATCACTAGTACTCAGGAGACTTGGACATATTCACTACGGCCAACCTGGAAAAGCTCACGGAAGGTTTAGAGATGCTCATGGAATATAGAAAAGCTCTGCGAGAAGGGCGAGTTGCATGCTGAATGGCTAAAAAAATAAGAGTAGAAGACACTCGGGCAGCACAAGGATCGGTAAAAAGGCGTTCAGCTTTTAACTGCCACGGTCTCACCAGCAAGAGACAGAAGCTGGATCATCCCAGACTCCATTAGCTCGTCTCGCAGAACGGGACAACGCAGCGGTAAGCAAGAGAGGACCAGAGGAAGCTCCACGAGCTCGCATGGGGCTTCCTCTAGTCAGTTGTATGAAGCGTGGCAGGCGCTGGCCAATACCTGCCTGTCCCTGACCTACAACAAACAGGGTTTCACCACCTGAATGAGCTTTAAGTACACACAAACTGCAGGGGGTGGGGGTGGGGGAAGGGACACGTGTCACTACGAGTATTAAGAAGGAGCTTCTGGTCCATCAGTTGCGGAGGTGGTAACAGATTAGACAGCACAACTCACTGCAGCAGGTAAACGTCAGCGGCGTTTCTTAACGCGGCATTTCAAGAGCTCCCAACAGCCAAGGAGTTCAAAACCCCAGCGATTTGTAATATTACGTCTGGATTAGGGACACTGCAAACGATCTACGGGTCAGGGAACTGACCTATTTATCTCGAGTGCATTCCTGCAGCCTGCCTAAGCCAACCCTCAGCAGCCAGCCTTGCCCGCTCCCCGACTTCTCCTTGCGCCTGTGCTAGGGAGGACGAAGCTGTGCAGTCAACCCGATCAGCTCACTGATTAGGCTTCCTTTTTAATGATGATCATTTAAGCAGTCCCACAGTTACTAGTATCAGCTGAGGGTGGCAGTTAGATTGCCTTAAAACAACCGCAAAGTTGTGCTTAACTCTTGAGCAGCCAACCTCAGGAAGTAAATGAGGGGTTCCCCAAGTTATCGCCCCTTTCCCCCCTCAATATCTGGAAATCAAACTTACCAAGAGAGCATTAAACCACAGATAACCAGCTTCCTGAAATTAATACTAGGGTCTACTCCTCCTTACTGCAACACACAAGAGATGATCCTCAGCTTTACACCAATGTTGTGGGCAGAATGATTTGAGTTTCTTTAGTTTGCATCTTCAGAAGGACTGGGCTGAAAGCCCAAGGGTGAAATCTCTTAAGCTCTGCTTAACAAATTAACTCCACGAGAGCTTTGACATTCTCATGCTGGCTTCAACTTTTCCGTTTCCCTCCCCCAAAAAAACCCCAACTATAGTGTGTTTAGATCAAGCCAGACACAGATGTAAAGTGTTGGAAAACACTTAACTTACAGTTTTTAAAAACAGCTCTTGAAATTTTCCACTATGGTCTAGAAGCATGTGAAGTTTTAAAGTTCTACACACAACGCTACCAAGGGATAGAGCATGAAAAAGCAAAAGACGACAGTGTTATAATTCCAGTTTCCATCAGCTAAGAGTTGTTATAGACTGGCAGCGAACTCTGGTTTTAAAACTACTTGAACTGCACGCTCCTTTTTCGCCGTTCTAGTTATAAACGGGTTCGAAAAGCCACCCAGGCTGATTTGGTTAACCATTTTCAGAAGCAGCTGTAGGTGGTATGATTGGTTTCTCCAGAAAGAAAAGATATTTTAATCCAAACAAGTTGCAAACTTCATCGGGTGGTGTATATTTCTTTTTCGGATGGAAACTGATTATGACTTTCTGAAGGAACCAAGATGATTTGTAAACACCTCTGGAGCTCTGAAGTGAAGAGGGTATTAAATCTTGACAACAAAACCAAACAAACAAAAGAACAAAACCATAGTAACTTCCATATTTCAGGCACCTTACCACAATACCAGCATTCAACAGCAACTCAGTCAAAACAGAAATGAAACCTCCAACAACCTACAGGCCTCTGAAGAGCTCCGATGCGATCGACTTCCCACGTGAATGCTGTGACATTAAACACCTTAAACACCTGCCGTTATCGAGGCAGGGACGCTTGGCGCTGTTTGTGACCCACGAAATCACCCCAGCGGCCTCCAGGGTCAGAGCTGAGCAGCTAAGCCAAGTTCAGAAATCAGACACCGCGCTGACCCGGCTCCTCTGACACCACGCGGGGTGCACTTTAGCCTTTGCAAATATTGCCACCTGTCTTAGTTTGGAAGTCTTGGCTCTTCCACGAGGTAAAAAAAATGCCTCGCCAATAGACTCACCAATTGTTTCTGGAGTATCTAAGAGTTAGTAGGCACCAACTGTTAGGAAGAGGACACGCAGGTACTCACTGCTAGCGGCTCATTACCCTTCTGCACGGACAAAAAAAGAGGGGGGCAAGCGGTACACGGAGGGCTGGTGACCATACAAAGAGAGAGGGAAGCAAAAGGGCAGCTAATAGGCAGGCTGTGGCAGAAGAGGGGACACCAGGGACAGCAAGCTGAGCAGGGGCCACTACCAGAGGGCAAAAAAAGGGAGATGAATCAGGGAAAGGGGGGGTTTCTGTGACAGCAAGAGGCAGGGCAAGGCAGGAGGCACCCCAAAGGCGAGATGGAGGAGGGATTGAGGAGGGTCTACCAGGGCAATGGAGGCAGCCAGAGCAGAGGATGAGGCAGGGAGAGAAGGCGGCTGCAGAGACCTGTGATGGGGAGAGGGACTGGGGGTCTTTGGGGAGAGGAGGGGAAGGGGAGAGGAGGGGAAGGGGAGAGGAGGGGAAGGGGAGCCGCCAGCGGAACCCACAGCTCAGAGCAAGGCCGGGACCATCCCGGCCAGGCACGGCCGAGGCGCAGGAGGCCGGGTGGGCAGCGGCTTCTCCTCCGGCAGCACCGGACCGGGGGGGGAAGGGGGGGGCCC
>WEIS01032093.1:625-14936 GCA_013389965.1 Todus mexicanus | reverse complement strand
GCCGGCTTGGCGAGCTCCATGGCCGGGCGCTCTCCGGGTGGGGCAGGACCGGAGCAGGGCGGCTATTTGGGCTCCGGTTCAGGGGGAGCAGCAGCAGCGGCGGCGGCGGCGGCAGCGACAGGAGGAGGCGGCGACGGAGGAGGAGGCGGCGGCGCGCTCAGCCGCTCTCGCCCGGCCGCCATGCTGCTGCTGCTGCTCTGCCTCTTCTCTTCCCTCCTCNCCCCGCCATTTCCCCGCCTCCGCCATTTCCCCGCCTCCCGCCTTCCCTCCCTTCCCACTGACCGCTCTGAGTGTCACCCTCGTTGTCAACCCCCCCGTTCCCAAATTCATTAATTAGCGGCTAATTAACGCCTCCCAGCCCCAGTGAGGAGCACCACCATTTTTTTTCCCCGCCGTGGGATTACGGTCGTCGAGGCTTCAAAGCCTCACAGGGTCCCCCCGCCATGTTGTGGCTGTTGCCGGGCTTCTCGTCGCCCTCACCATCGCCATCCCTTCCCCACGATGTTGGTTGTGGTTCCCGTCTTCTCGAACCGCTTCTGTTTTAGGGAGAAAGACGCTGTCAGCCTCAAGGTGTAGCTGGTGCCACGAGTAGGGTTATTAGAGCCACGGAATCGTTTGGGTTGGATAAGAGCTTTAAGAGCATGGAGTCCGACCATTAATCCAGCAGTGCCAGGGCACCACTGCCCTGTGTCCCTCAGCACCACATCTCCATGGCTTGGAAACCCCTCCAGGGATCAGGGGGACTCCACCCCTGCCCTGGGCAGCCTGGGACACGCCTGGGCAACCCTTGACACTGGGCAAGAAATTGTTCCTCAGCTCCAACCTAAACCTCCCCTGGTGTGACTTGAGTCTGGCTACTCGTCCTGTTTCTTGTTCCTTGGGAGCAGAGCCCGACTCCCCCCTGGCTCCAAACTCCTGTTAGGGAGTTGTGAACGTTTCCAAAGCAGGTCCTCTTTGCATATGGGAGATACTCTCAGACCCACCATATTTTTCCACTTTTTGAGGTTCCCTGCTCCCATGCTCCGTTGGACTCTAAAATACCCAGACTACTTAAACATTTTTCCTTTTTCCCCCCATGGGGAAACCTTTGACAATCTCGATTCAGCAACCATTCCTCCAGCGCTGCAGTTTCCTTTCAGTGAAAGATGAAACATTGGAGGAAGCAACACTAAAACTGCAGCTCCCACTTTTGGAACAGGGACGGGTGTCCATAGCCTTATCTTACAGCCTCAACTTAAAAAATGAGCTACAACCACTCCAAGGGCTTCAAGAAACAGTTTGCCACCTTTTCCCCTTCTCTGAGGCAATGCCAGCAGCTCAGCTTGCTGTTTACATCACCGTAGTGCTCCAAAACAGAATTTTATTGAATTTTCTAATCGTTCTAAGCACCCTGGCTGTAGCGCCCAGGCCTGTACAAGCCGCCCTTGAAACAGTGTTGTGGTCAACTGAGATTTGCATCTTTACGCTCCTGACACAATCACGATAGCAAGTTTTCATAACAACCAGGAAAAAATAGGTCTGTAACTACCATTAGCCAGAGGAACTTGAAAATATTGCTGCTCGTGCTGCTTTAACTGTTCTAGACCTCATGCCACTTGTAACTTCTAAACCTTACGCTGTTTTATCTCAGTGATGGGGAAATAAAACCAAACCCCAGCTGTTTAAAGCTGCCAGGAAGATGTTGTTAAGCAGCGTGGTTCCTGGCAAATCTAGAGTTAATCTAATGTACTTGTCTGTCAGCTGAGCGTGCCCCTGGTAATCCAATTAGGATAATTAGAAGCAGCCAGAAGTACAGTCTAGTACTGGTTGGACTCCAGTCCAACCTTTCGGTAAGCCGCACAGTGCCAGTGGTAGATCCGCACGCTCAACCCTAGGGGTGGAACTGATTGCAGAATAAAAATAAGGCAGTGACAGATGCCTTCAGAACATCAACACCTTGGCCTCTACTTATTCATTTTGTTTCTGTTTCAGCAATTACTTCAACAGCCACAGCAGCCAGCTCCCAGAGAGCACAAAGGCAACCCGATTATGGCCAAATTCCAACCTCGTAAGATGTGTGACAGAGCTTCAGGTGGACTGGACACACCGCATACAAAGGGGCATAGGTTCAAATTATTTAGTTCCTGTCTGTATGGAGCAGCTGAAAGGGGAACTTGTAAAGCAATCCATCTCACATCTCTCCTCTGCTGCCCTAAAAGCTGTGATCAGAACTTTTTCTATATTAAACTGCTCTGTTTCTCCACCTCCACTTTGATGCTTTTGTCTGTAACTGGTGTTCCGGAGAGGAGTTATCCTACGTTAAGTGGGAGGTGTCCCTGCCCCTGACAGGGGGATTGGAACTAGAGGATCTTTAAGGTCTCTCCCAAATCAAACCATTCTATGGTTCTATGATAAGGGATGACAGCATTTTAAAAGACTCGTTAGCAATGATTAAATGCTGGCTCAGCTAAATCCACTCCCCAAACGAGTGAACACCTCTTGTCCCTCCTCTGTCTGATGAAAGCGCTGTGTCATTTCACATGTAAGGCACAGGCCTCCAATGCAACCCCTACGCCGGAGAAAAGCAGCTCTTCAAATTCCCAAGACACACAATTCAAGAGTTACAGAGAATGTACAAAGGGATAAGCAGATTTAAACAAGTTTTATTCATAAACTGTTTGGGGAAAGGAAATTTATGGATATAAAAAAAGTCAAGAAACAATCTGACTTTCTCAAAGTCCACCAACCCATTCGGGCCCCTTTGTATCTGCTACGAGAACACATCTCCACACATTTCACTTACCCCGGGCTGTGATGAATATTGCGTTTCAGAATTGTACAGAAAACACGCTTCTGTAGCCAGCTTGCAACTAGCGTTACCAAATGACTAGCTACACGTTACACGAACACCTTAAAATAAAAAAATCAAGAGGTACGTCATTCCTCTCTTTTATACATGAACCCAGTATGGCGTGTGCAGTTAATCACGAATTGTATTATTAATTTAAACGGGTTTGTAGTCCAGCTTGGACTCCAGCTTCTTCGAGTCGGCCACTTTCCTAACAGCTTTCATGAAGTCTTCCTGAACGACGAAGTCATGATCGGCACGGATCGCAAACATACCTGTGAGGAGTAATTTAACAGCAAGAGTAAGTTGGTGAGAGAGCGGCTAAACATTGGAACGGGCTGCCCAGGGAAGTGGTGCAGTTACCATCCAAAACAAGTATATGTGGCATTCAGGGCATAGTCTAGTGGCCATGGAGGTGTTGGGTAGAAGGTTGGACTTGATGATCTTAGAGGTTCTTTCCAACCTCAACAATTCTATGGCACTCCTTGCAGCAACAGCATAGAGCAGAACACAAAGGTTCGCTCAAATTCAGGCGAAAACGCATCCGAGTTACACTGTCTGCAAGTAGACTTGCAACTCTTGGATGCTGGGTAGAGGAAGGAACTTCAGGGAGGTCACCTTTCTGAACGAGGTGATGACTGAGAAGAAACGTGTGAATCTGTTTTAAATTGGGAGTATTTACTGTGTTTCTCAGTCTTCCCATGTACACAAACTCTAAGTGTACAAGGAATGTTGGAAAAGCATAAAATAGTATTAACTCTCTGATCACCCAGGTACTGTGGCTTGGATTCTCCTCAAAAGAGGGAAAAATGGGTACTATCACTGCTTCTGGAGTGTATAGAGTTCACGAGAGTATGGTTTATGTCATGATACTCAACCAACAAGTTGCTGGAAAAAGATTTAGACTAGAAATTAGAAGAAGTTCTTCACTCTGAGGGTGGTGAGACACTGGAACAGCTTGTCCAGGGAAGCTGTGGATGCTCCATCCCTGTCCCCATTGCAGGGGAGGTTGTTGGGGGCTCTGAGCAACCTGCTCTAGTTGCAGATGGCCCTGCTCCCTGCAGGGGGGTTCCAGCAGATGACCTTTAATGTCCTTTCCAACCCAATCCATCCTACGATTCTATGAAAATATCCTGAAGCCATTTTTAACATTAACCAAGGCTTAGCACATCACGAGTTATGAAAATACCTGCTTCAGTACAGACGTTTCTCAAGTCTGCTCCATTAAAGCCATCGGAAAGCTTCACGATTGCTTCATAATCTGTTTGTAAAACACGAATGCCAGTTAGAAATAAATTCCCACTTCGGTTAACGGATGCCAACAAATTTCATACCCAGCTAACGAACATTTCGCTTTGATTTCAGTGCAAATAAGTATCTGTCTGCTAGCCCGATAAATTAAATAACCAAAATCATCAGCTGTACTGCCCCTCTTGACAACACAAACACATGCCAGCCAAAAGCTTGTATTCCATGATTCAATCCCCAAGTTACTAACTAGTGATTATGATCATCAACGTGAAATGCACGAAGAGCTGCATCGAGGCAACGCTCTTATTTAAATGATGTAAAACCCCAGAAAAGCAAGTGATGATAAACTCAGTCCCTTTCCACCTATAACAACTGCATCTACTAAAGGCATTTAATGACTCCATCTATTAAGCTCGGTATTTTATGCACATATTTACTAAAAAAGTGACTATGGTCATATTTTCTAGAATCGACTTCTAAAACACTGGGTGTGTTGAGCCTCTTGCAAGTTCTGACCTTTGCAAAAAAACCTAAAAACAAGATCAACTTCCTGCAAAACTTTTCCAAGTTTACCTTCTCTATGAAATTCAAACCATTTGAACCGAACGGTTTTATCTTAACAATCCAAAAACCCCCTAGAAATTAGAAATCCTTCAGCTGTCTTTTAATCCCATGGAGCACAACGTGTCCTGTGAACAAGTCTTCCCGTAACTGGAAAGTCAAAAAAAGTAAGCAAGGGGACTAAGCGATGTTGGCAAGGTTTGTAACTTCAGGGTCTTCAGCAGACACCAGTAAAGGAGCAGGAGAATTTCATGCTGGAACCTGGAATGAGTTGTTATCTTTGGCTTTTAATGCAAGTTATTTTTAATGCTCCCCACCTTGCCGACACGTTCTGGGCTCCCTTCCAGGCTCTCAAGGCTGATCATCACAGTCTTCCCACATCGAATCCAGAAATTTACCCAGTACCCATCTGACATCTCACCTTGCTAAACAGGGAACGATCCTACCCTGCTCCCACTCCAGTGCTTGAAGACAGGAGAAAAAGGATGAAGCACTTCACTTCACGTTCGTGATTTGCTTTGAAGCTTCTGCTCTTAAGCTACAGTCGCTCGCACGCAAGTTTAAGCCAACACTGCTGCTCGGAAAGGCAATCCTCATCCTCTCGCCCTCCCCCAGCCACCCCCTCTGCTGCGCCGCAGCTGTTTATGCAGCCAGATGGTGAACGAGATCAGATCCACCGGCCAGACCGTGCAGGAATAGCTCGTGTCAGCAAAGCGGCGGGGGCTGGGGACAAGCAGGCAGGGGCTGCGGGGGGGCTCTACTGACCTAAAAGGCAGCCAACGTCGTTTTAAAGGTGAATCACAATTAGTTGCTCTGAAGCATCGCTGTGAATCTAAGACTGGTCAGCTTAGAGTAACGCAGTCATTAAATAAACCCTCCCTGTTCTATCCGAGAGATCCTTCTCCCTCGACGCTCTGGAGAGTGATCTACACTAACCAAAGGCAAGCTCTGCTTTGCACAACAAGGTTTCCATCACACCATCTCCAAACTCCAAAGTAAGTTTCTCCACGACTTGAAAGATTCTTTATCGTTTCCAGGCTTCTGCAGTTAACAATTTTTCTTTCTTTTAAGAAGCTCTTTACTTGCGCTGAGCTATTCCTTTAGAAATAGGAAACTACCTGATGAGAACCATCTTAATTTTCCAATCTACAACTCTCCTCCAAGGGTTTTCTTTGCAAAGGGAAGACTCAGCAACAGTTCAAAAAGGATGCATTAAAGAAAACAAAGTAGAATTCCAGGAAAGGGGAAGTTGTGTGATCAGTGTAAGGGGAGGCATTAGAAGAGTAGAGCCATCGTAACAACTTGCACTCCAGATTTTTACAAACAGAAGTAGGAGGGATAACCAGGTGGCCTCTGACTTACCTATTTCACCATGTTTAGTGATAGGACCTGCATGAATCTTCAAAATATCTAATCTGGCTTGTTCGTTTGGCAGATCGATATCTAGAAAGAATCACAGCTTTAATAAAAGCAGAAATCCACAATTCGTACGGATCTCCTCCTCCTTCCAGCCACGGCGAAGCAGCAACTCACGGATTTTTCTATCCAGTCTCCCAGGCCGCAGAAGCGCAGGATCCAGCGTGTCTGGTCTGTTCGTAGCCATGATCATTTTAACTCTGTGCAGAGTATCGAATCCATCCATCTGATTCAATAACTAACAGAAAAGAAAAGCTTGCTTTAAAAAAAAAAAAAATCCCAAACGTGATCTACCGCACTTATTTTCTGCCTAGAGTATTTTCACCGAGATGTAAAAGCAGTGAAGGTAAGCCATCCAAAAAATGCTACCAGCCTTCTAAGGAGAGGCCACAAGCTCCCTGGGTATTCTACAAGCAATAAAGAATTTGAGAGAGACCCTGAAAATGCTTTGCCCGGAGAAAAAGATCTTGAGCAGAGCCGAGCTCAGCCATGAAAGACTCGGCTAAAACAATAAGGCCATGAAAACAGGGGTTGGCTGACGCATCCCGCGTGCATCGCACCAAGTCCAGGACATTCAAATCAGACTTTGAGAACAGCCTCCAGAATATTAATCCACACGTACGGAGCCTTCTCATTGTGAAGATTCAAAGTACTCGCTCTTTGATCGCAGCGATTTAATTCTTTCTGCGAGGCAGACGCATTCTTTTGAACCGGGCAAACTGTTTGCAAACACAGGCCAGTGAGCTTTCCCATTAGCTGCAGAATTCTTCGTTGTCACCAGTGGTTTTAAAATTCTCTTCCCACAACCCAGTTTACCAGAGCAATTAGCACCGACACAAAAGCCGTACAACAACAACTACTCCTCCTCGTTTTGAAAAATCAAACAGTTCTAAAATTTTATAGAGTGCCTTTGGGGCTAAAAAAGACAAGCTCTGCTTTCCCTCCTTTAGGAAAGAGGAGCCCTCTCAAACCTTCAAGAAGATGCAGCAGAGCAGCAAAGCCAAGCAACGGGGAGAAAATACCCCGAATAATTTAAGCAATTTTATAGATCCTTTCAATTAAGTCTCTCAGTTGAATTCGCGGTTCAGTTACCAGGATGCGCAGCTGCCTTTTGTAAACGCAGCATCCAGTTCACTTGCAGCTTATTAACCCAGAAGAAGTTCCACCGAGCGAGAGCGCAGCGCGACAACCCGTTATCATTTCTTATTTATCGTTATGTATTATTCTTTAATGTGGACTGTACAGCGCGTGGCCAGGGCTGAGACGCTCACCTCCATCAGAGTCCTCTGAATCTCTCTGTCCGCTGAGGTGCCTTCAGAAAACCGGCGACCACCTGCAGCACACCGAACTCGTCAGGTATTGATTGCACTTTACTTTTACCTCCATGTTACACTAAGTTTGAAGACAATCATGTTTCCCTTTTAAATTGGGGGGAAGGGAGGGTGGGATTTCCAGTCAAACATGTTTTTAAAATGCTTTTTCATATAGTCAAAACACCCAAGGTAGCTCTGAAGAGATGCAGTTCTAAGCTGGCTGTAGCAGCTCCAGGAAGAAGCTGAGCCACTCGTGCTGCTGTTTCTTCCGAACAAACCGACCTGCACACCCTCTTTCGAGAAAGACTGTGGCTTTACAGCTGATTTCAGCGTTAAAAGGAGACTCTAGTCACCCCCCAGGCCATCAGCCTTACCAATAGCATCGATCTCATCCATGAAAATGATGCAGGGCTGATGATCTCTGGCGTAGTTGAACATCTCTCTGATCAGGCGAGCGCTTTCACCGATGTACTTGTCCACTATGGAACTCGACACCACCTTTTGGAAGACACAAGACGTGTGAATGAAGAGACTGGAGCGCAAACAGATCAAGCAAGTGTGCGTGAGCGCAAGGATAACATCAGCCTACCTTTAGGAAGTTGCAGTCGAGCTGGCTAGCGACAGCTCTGGCCAAAAGGGTTTTCCCCGTGCCTGGACAGACAAGAGATTGAAGCTGTTTAACTAGGAACCCAACGCTGCTGTGCTAGTGACTTAAAAAAAAAACAGCAAAGAAAGAAAAAAGAAAAACAACAACACCAGAAAAATCCCCAAGAAACAGACCAAGGCTATTGCCACAGCTTGAGAGCGACAACTAAACGTTCATTATCCTTTCATGAGACTCACCAGGGGGGCCGTAGAGCAAGCAGCCTTTCGGAGGAATAATTCCCACACGCTGGAATAATTCGGGGTTTGTAAGCGGCAGTTCTATTACCTGGGAAGAGACAGATAAACAAGCAGACTCTCAGTTTTAGAATAAAGCCCCAGGAAGCTAATGGGATACTTGCCGGCCTGTTTTCTGGATACCTGTGTTCTTATTTCATATGAGAAACAGTTAAGTAAGAAAAAGTCAGATGGATTTAATGGATCGCTCCACAACGCTGCCATTGTTCAGACTTGGTTTGTTTATCTCGATGCCCTTTGCTCAAACCGTGTTTTGCTGCTATCAAAACAGAATCGTAGAATCAGTTGGGTTGGAAGAGACCCTTAAGATCGAGTCCAACCATTAATCCAGCACTGCCAGGGCACCACTACCGCATGTTCCTCAGCACCACATCTCCTCGGCTTGGAAACCCCTCCAGGGATCAGGGGGACTCCACTACTCAGACTGATTCTAGTAGTTTTTGTGCAAAACTCAAGTTTGGTTTGCTGCTTGTCAATCCTGACTGGTCCCTCCCACTTCACGAGACTCCCTTAGCCTAAAGCATCTCTGACCCTTCAAATCCTCTTCTTTCAAGGATTTTCTTCAATTTTAATCTCAATCCAACTTTCCGTAGCGGCAGAGAGAAGATAAAACCCCTCTGAGAACTGGCCTTTGGTGCCGAGAACAACCTTCCTTTGCTCCTGCAAGGTGTGCGCACAGCACACAAACAATCCCCGTCACAGTCACTGCCTCACAGCCGCCCGAGCTCGTCTTCCAACACCCACATTCCTGGGCAGGCTTGCGCAGCCTGCAGCGCTCGATGCCCGAACTAACAGGATTTACTGCAGCGCGAGCGCCCCGGCACCCCGCAACCACACCGCTGTTTGCCACGAGGACAACTACAAAGCGGGAAAACATCGAAACAACACTTGAGGTGTTATCTTCTGATAGGAAAATGGGGTCGAAGTTCACGGAAAACACTGATGTGACAGGATCCTTTAACAGCCTGTCTCATAGTAGTTAGGGCAAACATCACCACAACGTTCTCACACTAAAAAACTTCGCTCAGAACGCAGCCCACAATTTGCTAAGTGGTTTTGAAATCCTGGATACCTCTCGCAGCTCTCTGATCTGTTCTGACAACCCTCCGATCTCGGAATACGAAACATCCCCCGGATCTTCGTGAGACATGTTATAAACCAACGGATCCACTTCCCTTGGCAAGTATCTGGGGGAAAAAAAACAAGAGCTAAGACTAGACATTTGTCATTATGCAGACCCATTTCTAAAGCTCTTGCGAGAAATTTTAGGGCAAGTATGAAAATGATTTCTCCTCCTCCCACCTTGACAGCAAGACAAGTATGTTTGTCGGAAAAACAGAACAAATCCCAAACCCAGCAAACTTTTCCAGCTTTTCAATCAGACAAACAAAAGGTTAAAGGAAAAGCTGAGGTTTAATTGAATTGTTGGTTTTTTTAAGAACAACCAAAATTCTTTTTAAACCATATGTAACAGACAGGTAAATGTTTCCTCCAAGTGACTGCCCTGCTTTGCAGAAAACATTTACACAATACTACTGATGATTCAAGCCTTTGTGTAACTACTCAGGTTGCTATTTCCCCCTTTATATGATGAGCAGAAACCTACCTCATAATAGTCAGGGTGGTCATATCCAGAGCAACTCTCGTCCCCGGTTTCAGCTTACTTTTGTCAAGCTAGTCACAAAGAAAAGAAAAAAACCCAGGTATTCCTATTAGAACCACACTCCAAACCCACGTCTAGTTTTAGCAAAGGTATTTCCTTGCCCTCTTTGCTCAAATTGCACACAAGAAAACGAGGCTAATGAGCTACATACCGACACCGTGTCCCCAACACCATCATTTTTGGGAATGCTTATACTGGGAAAAAGCTGCCCCGCTGTTTGACGGGTACATGATCTTCAGGAGAAGCGACCCAGGAGCTGGCCTACACCAGTGAACCTGTTGGTCGTCACAACTGGACACCAGCAAAGCTAAACCAGACCACAGGAATGATTTTTGTTCACGTTGAAATAGATCTTGAAGAGCGAGTCATTAACTTGCCCCTGTCACTTTTAAAAGTCGATCTTCTATTTTTAATTAAAAATAATAGGAGGCACTCAATTAGCATTGGGAGATTATAAAACCTATTTATTCTGAGCGTGACTGACGCGGAATCTAAACAACAATCGTTTGCAAGCACGACCTGAAGCTTCTCATCGCCCCCCATCACTGGGGGGATTTATAAAGTACCTTCCTCACGGGGGCTTGTCAGTCTCTAGCGGTGTTTAGGATCAAGCTGCCGCTCCTCCCTTCCTGGGGTGCCTAACCAGACCTCTTTCCAGCTGCCTGATCTTAAGAAACTGGGAAAAACTTGGGAATTCTACCAGATTCAACAACGCCCACTAAATTTAACTTACTCTGCAGCAGGAAGAAAACAAATAGAAATCAATTGATCTTGAACTCCTTCGGAAATGCACTTTAGATAGGGAAGTAATTTTGTTTCCATGTAAACAGCATCGCTGCCCTTCCTCAGCAGCGCAGCCACGAGGATTCGGATCAAAAGCTAGCTCTTCTCATCTGTGAATCACTTCACAGGTAATGCTTTGCCTTTGACAAGGCATTATTGCCATATTTGATATTTCGACATTTTGAAAACTATCGTGGATATGGGGGGTTTTGTTATTCAGTCTCTGGTATGAAATCAAAGATCTTTTAAGATCAAAGAATGTTTTTTTTCTCCTGAAGAATAAACTTGAAAGTAGGTGCTGTAATAACCAGGCTCATCCAAGCACAACCTATTCCTCAGTGTTTCTCTCTGTTCCAAGGCAGAGCATGAAGACTACCTCACATGCCCCCAAGTGCAATTAAGTTCACTTATGTTGCTGAAAAAGTTTGTTCATTCTGGTGAATGAAAACAGTGATTTGGCACCGTAACAACTTGAAAGGGATGAAGCTTCCAATGATGTTATTTAGAGAGCGTTTCGGTATCAGCAATTCTTGCAGATGTTTTATGCCGGCATAAAACATATCGCTTGGGTATGCAAGGATTATCTGTGTATATACGACACGAATCATCCCTGTCCCCATTGCAGGGGAGGTTGTTGGGGGCTCTGAGCAACCTGCTCTAGTTGCAGATGGCCCTGCTCCCTGCAGGGGGTTGGACTGGATGAGCTTGAAAGGTCCCTCCCAACCCAAACCAGTCTGGGATTCTATTCTATGAACTAACGCACTTACAGGTACCCACATGGGCCAGTTTGTCCCTAAAAGGAAGAGAAAAGGTCCATCTTTACTGAAAAATATACAACCCCCAGAGTCAACGCTGTAGGAAAAAAACTTACTGCATGAGCTTTGCTCCCTGCTCACTGCTAAGTGTCGTTAATTGTGTTAACGAGCATCAGTTTCTCTTCGAAACACAAGCACCTCTAACATCAGCGCTCCTTTCACTGACATAATTTCTCTTTTCCACACCTTCCATAGTACAGAACGTGCCAAGGTCAGACTGTGTTAAAAGCTCAACTGCAGATACATTTTTCCACCGCAGAGGAATCGGTTCAAGATGCACTGAGAGGTCACAGCCATTCAAAGATCCCACCTTTATTTATGTATTAAAGATCCCACGTTTATTTCTGTATTAAAGATCCCAAGATTATTTATGTATTAAAGATCCCACGTTTATTTACGTATTAAAGATCCCACCTTTATTTATCTATTAAAGATCCCAAGATTATTTATGTATTAAAGATCCCACCTTATTTATGTATTAAAGATCCCACCTTTGTTTATGTATTAAAGATCCCACCTTTGTTTATCTATTAAAGATCCCACCTTTGTTTATCTATTAAAGATCCCACATTTATTTATGTATTAAAGATCCCACATTTATTTATGTATTAGATCAACTAATAAAATGCTGCAGCCTTCTGAGGGTCCGTGCCCTTTCCCCAGGGTCGCTGTTTCTTCAGATACCTCAGTCTCACATTTTACACATGCTCTTTCTCAAAACTGGGGATGTGTGTAATAAAAATCTAACTAGAGATCGACTTTTGATTCCTCAAACGGCTCCGCGCTTGAAAAACACCTTCACTAAGTATCTCGGTTCCTATTTAATAGGTGGTTTTGGAAAGGAACAGCCAATCTACGGGGTTTAATTACTCTTAAGTGGGTCACAGTCAGCGCTCAATTAACCAACAAGCATTAAAACCGTGTCTGCAATAGATCACTTGACTTTTTAAACAAAAATAAAACACAAAGAGTACCTCTAAGCGGCTGTTGCTGACTACAGCAGATGGATTATGGTGTAAGCAAGGTTCTGGATTGAAATCTCTGACTTCTACATAATTTAGTGTAAGTTCAAAAAAAAAAGCTGTTTTCCTGTGGACTAAAAGTGCCGCAGCTTTTTTTAAAGCCAAACAAAAATCCCTCCAAGTGCTTAGAACAGGGTCTATAATTATTTACAGGTACTATCATTATTTACTGGAGCGCAAAAGCAATAGAAAAAAGTAAATACAAAGCTATGTAACTTTAAACCCAAAGCTCAGCAGCGACAGCAACGCTCATACTGCGTCCACGACGCAGCAGCAGAGACCTCACACAGTTGATGAATTGTCATAGCGATGGCTAATTTTCAGAGAGTTCAAAATCAGGAAGGAGACAGAGCTTCAACTCCCCGGAAAAAATAAAACCAGTTCCAGGAACGCTGTGGATTGCTCTGTCTCTGCCAGTTACAGAACTCCCAGCCACTGAGGGCTGATACCAGCAGATACCGGTATAAAATAGCCACGGACACCTTAAAGATAGAAAATACTTAATCCCACTAAGGACCCAATAGAGCCGCTACCTGACGACGACAGCCGACCACGTATCTTGGTCCGTTTGTAGCCTTCACGATGACTGGAGAGAGAAGAGCAAAGAAAAAAAAAATCAGATTTCCTTGATTTACTGGACTGACCGACCCACTATGTTCTATTTTTTTCACCAATACTCGAACCCGTTACTCCCTCAAATCTCCAGCCAGATTTTAACCTTATTTTTCCAGATTTTAAAGAAGAGAACAGCCCAGCGGCGCACTTACATTTCTCTTCCGTGAGCTGCTTAAGAACCTCGCCGACAATCTGCAAAAGAGGAAGCGCAGGATGAGCCTCCAGATAAATTACCACTGCGAAACACTGAAGGTGCGTTTCAGGACGTGGCTGGTGACTGTCACCTTTGAAATTCTTCGACTTCACACTGTGCAGCAGTGCTTTTCTTTCTTTAACACAGCTCTGTCATCCATGGCAAACACAGAGAAACTCTCTAAGCCACGTTTGGTGCGTCCACTCCTGACAGCAAGGCCCCTGTTTCTATCAGCCAGGCTGTTCCCTCTCTCTCAATGTCAAACCCAGACTCAAACGCGACTTCTGAGGAAGTTCAACCACCCTCAAGGGCTGTCGTGACCTCGTTTTCCTTACGTACCTGCCCGACGCTCTGCAAAGCCTTGAGGTCATTTTCTGATTTTTCATATTGCTTGGTGAGCTCTTTCAGCTGCTCCCTCACTGCAAAAGGAAACAAACCCAGGGTTTTGTTAACAGTAACTCGAGAACCCAGTCAGAAAAGCAACAGGTAGAGCTCCTGTTCTTACTCTAGCAAGGGGGGTTGGAGTAGGTGACCTCTCGAGGTCCCTTCCAACCCCTGACGTTCCGTGACAGAGCTCGACTGTGGGAGATCTGCACACCCACTAAGTCACCCTCCTGCCAGCCCCTGCTCCATCCACACAGGGGCAGCTCTTATTACTTAAAACACTCCACAGAAACCATCTAAAAACCCAGCCCGGAGTTTATAAAGCTCCAATTCAAAGGTGTTAGTGGTAAGAAAATCGTTCCATGATGCCTTATCTGGTCAACCTAACTAGATGAGTTTCTGTCTGTTAAAACAATTTTGCAACTCCAAGGACGAACAAGACGAGAAGATCATCTTCAAATCCACCAGCTTAAACCAAGGCTATTGTCAATGTAACACTTTTCATTAGCAGAGCTGATGTCTAGTATCTTTTATGGGGTACATCCCAGAGCAACCAGGCCTTGAAAAC
>WEIS01032088.1:15527-26815 GCA_013389965.1 Todus mexicanus | reverse complement strand
GTGGGGGGGTGGGGGGGGGGGTTCAGGGGGCAGGGTGCTGGGGCAGGGGGTAGGGTGCAGGGTACAAGGGCAGGGTGCAGGGTGCAGGGTGCTGGGGCAGGGTACAGGGTGCAGGGTGCTGGTAAAGAGTGCAGGGTGCTGGGGCAGGGTGGAGGGGCAGGGGGCAGGGTGCTGAGTGCAGGGTGCAGGGTGCCAGGGCTGGGTCCTGCTGAGCTCACAGAAGCACCCACCCCATCCCTTCCCCGCTACCCAGCACCAAGTGATGGGGGCTCCAGCCGGCCTGGGGTGCCCACCCTGTGCTCGAGGGTGGTGCCAGCTGTGCTGCCCTCCCCGCGGGGCCAGCCGGGATGGTCAAGGCCACATTCCCCACCTACCTGGCAGCACCAGCGCAGGTAGAGGCTCCGCAGGGACGACATGGTGGACAGGTAGCTGAGGCCGGTGTCGGTGATCCGCACGCACCTGCCGGGGACACCGCGGGTCAGGGAGCAGGGTGCCCGTGGGTGTCCTCAGACCGTGGACCCCACGCTGCACCCACTGCTTCCAGCATGGCTCAGCATGGCACGGCATGGCATGGCACGGCATGGCTCAGCATGGCTTGACATGGCATGAAACAGCTCGGCACAGCTCGGCATGGCATGGCACAGCTCAACATAGCGTGACATGGCATGGTACAGCTTAGTATGGCATGGCACAGCTCAGCATGGTGTGACATGGCATGGCACAGCTTAGCATGGCATGGCACAGCTCGGCATGGTGTGACATGGCATGGCACAGCTCAGCATGGCATGGCTTGACATGACAAGGCTCGGCATGGCTCGGGATGGCACAGCTCAGCTCATCACAGCTTGGCACTGCCCCGTACCTGTCAAGCACCAGCTCCTCCAGCTTGTGCAGGTCGCAGGCGATGTACTCCAGGGCCATGTCGGTGATGCGGGGGCACCAGGAGAGGTCGAGGCTGCGCAGCTTCCGCAGGTTCTCGGCCACCAGCTCCACACCATCATCCGTCACCTTGGAGCAGCCCGAGAGGCTGAGGACGCTCAGGTTGGGCAGGCTGTGGACCATGTTGACCACACCGTGGTTGGTGATCTCCCAGCAGGAGTTGAGGCGGAGGGTGTGGGTGGTGTAGCCTTGCTTGGCGGTGAAGTAGGCGAGGGCCGTGTCCGTCACGTGGTAGGCTTGCAGGTTGAGCTCGGTGAGGTTGGGCAGGAGCTGCGAGATGGCGGCGATGGCGTCGTCGGCCACGTTGATGCAGTCGCTGACGCTGAGCGCCGTGATGCGGGCGTTGAGGCTGGACCACAGCCCGGCCTCCGTGAAGTCGTTGCAGCCCGACAGCTCCAGCCGCACCACACCCTGCATCTGCTCCAGCATCACCTGCCGAAGGGCGGGGGGTCAGGGCATGGTGGGCAGCGCTGCCCATGCCGCGCCCACGCCCAGGCTCCCTCGGAGCCTCCCAGGGGGCTGCAGCCCTGCCTGGGTCCAGCGTTCTCCCTGAGTGCCCCCTGGAGCTGGAGCAGCAGCAGCTTGGCACCACGCCAGCATCCACAGTGGACAGGAGGGGACAGGGCAGGACCCCTGGCCACAGCCCCTGCTCTGTACCGGGTGCTGTTGGCAGGGGCAGGATTAACCCCCACTCCCAGCCTGGGCACTGCTCGGGTAGGACGCGGCCACGCAGCCGCTGGTGCCGTGTTTGGCCATGGGGGACCTTGCCTGGCCCCATGCAGGACCATGAGTTGTCCCATCTCCATCTGACCTGCAGGCAACCGTCTTTGCTGGGGAGCAGCCAGCCAAGCAGGGACATCCCTGTCCCCTGAGCCCTGCTCATCACCCACCACCCAGCATCACGGCCACTTTGCTTGGCTTTGCCTTCTCGGCAACATCCACAGGCAGCGGAGATGACCTGACCCCCACCAGCATCCTCACCCCATGCCCACCCCGCATGGGTTGGCCGTGGCCCCTGCCTGCTCCTTGCCTGTTGCCAGTGAAAGCTCTGCCCACCCACATGTCCCCAGTGCCACCAGGAAGGTCCCACCACTACCACGTCTCAGACACCCCGGTCACCTCGTCGGGGTCACCTACCTCCAACCCCGCATCTGTGATGGTCGACCTCTTAAGGCTCATGGACTTGACGCCCTTCTTGGAGAGGGGGTAGTTGTCAATGAACTCACAAATGTCCAGGTCGGAGACGCCCACGAGGCAGAAGCCGTCGAAGCCGCGGACGGCGAAGCCCTGCAGGCTGACGAACTCCTTCTCGCCACCGGGCAGGATGTTGTAGAGCTCTTTGGTGTGCAGGACGGGCGTCAAGCCCACCCAGAACTTGGGTTGGTAGAGCACCCGCCGCCACGCCTTGCACACCTGTGCCAGCACGCACTTCTCGCATGCTGAAAAGTACCAGAACAGGCGGTTGAGGATCTTCTCGTCCACCGCCAGCTGCCTTTCCGAGGGCGAGCCCGGCAGCCGCTCCGGTGAGGGCTGCTCTGAGCCTTCGCTCGTGTTCAGTCCCACCAAGGAAGCGCCGGGAGGGGAGGAGACACCGGCCAGAGTGGCCAAGGAGAGTGGGGAGGCCAGGCTGGGGATGGGCAGGTCGCTGCGGTGGGCTAAGGCCGGGCTGAGGATGGCAGGCACGGAGGAAGGCTGGCACAGGCGGTTTTTCACGGCGGGGGTGCCTTTGGTGATGCTGGCAGAGCCGAGGCCGTTGGGTTGCGTGGGGATCTTCACCAGTCCATTGCGGGGCAAACATGGGGGCTTGGTGTCGCCGTTTCTCGGGTTCGACATCTTCCACAGGTCTCTCTGCAACATACGGATGTGGGCTGAGGGGCTGCCTTTAGAGGTCACTGAGTCCAACCCCCCTGCAGGGAGCAGGGCCATCTGCAACTAGAGCAGGTTGCTCAGAGCCCCCAACAACCTCCCCTGCAATGGGGACAGGGATGGGGCAGCGACCACCTCTCGGGGCAACCTGGGCCAGGCTCTCACCACCCTCAGCATTAAATATTTCTTCCTTCTCTCCAGTCTAAATCTCCCTCTTTTAGTTCCAACCCCCCCCCCCTTTTCCTGTCCCCACAGGCCCTGCTCCAAAGTCTGTCCCCATCTTTCTGCCAGGCCCCTTCAAGCCCTGCAAGGCCCCCAGAAGGTCTGCGCGGAGCCTTCTCTTCTCCAGGCTGAACAAGACACAGTCTTTCAGCCAGTCCCCATAGGAACATTACACCCTCTGATCATTTTTGTGAAGGGCAGAGGAGGCAGAGCAGAGCTGCCCATGCTCACCTTGCCAGCCAGGCGCTTGGCACCGAGCTGGTGCCGGCCGGGAGCCCCGCAGCAGCCGGGCGGCACCCCAGCAAACCAGGCCAATAAATATTTCAGCGGCAGCGATGCCGGCTTTCCAACGGCCCCGCTGCATCCCACCATCCATTATTCAATACATTTCCCTCTATAAATACAGAGGTGAATAATTGATGGGGGCTCAGCCCCCACTTCTGCCCCAGCCGGTGCCTGGCACAGGGCCCTGCCCACACCCTGTTTGCCGGGGCCGTGCCAAACCCTGCCAAAGAGCCAGGGCTGAGGCTCCAGGGCACCGGGCTCCAGGCAGCCCCCAGGGACATCGTGAGGAGCTGGAGCCCCGGGAAGCAGCTTCCAGTGCAGGGACCATTGGGAAGGGACATGGTCCCCAAGCCCTGAGGGGCGGCTGGCACATGAGACTTGAGAGAACTCTGCATTTCCAGCTCCCTTCGGACCCAAGATAAAAGCGAGGCAAATATTTTAGCTGCTTGATTTGGGCTGGAGACGGCCAGTTCCTGACGGAGGGCACTGAGGGAGCAGCATCCTCGCCAGCGATGCTCGTGGCCCAGATCCATGGGCTCTGAGGATGCTCCGTGCAACGCGGGGGAGAGGCTGCCAAGGGGGGTGCAGTCTCAATCCCTCACTGCCCCCAGCCCATCGCTTCCACCCTCACAGCATCGCAGGCCTCCTCCAGCCCTCCTGAAGCAGCCGGAGAAGGGCTCAGCCACCCGAGAGCTGCCAGGAAGAGCTGAGGAGCCCATGGGGTGCATGGCACGTGGCATCTCCTGGGGACACCCTCAGCACTGCGGGGCTGTGGGACGGGGCTGGTGGGAGCTGCTGAAGCCTCTCCCACAGTGGCACAGAGGTGCCTGCAGCCAGCCCTGCCCAGTGGCAGCGGCACAGCGAGAGCCCGGCCTCCAGGGATGAGGCTGGCCCTCTGCAGACAGTCTGGCGCCGGCTCCTGCTCAGCTGCAGCCTCTGCTGCCTCCTCCTCACGCTGCCCAAGAGAGGAGCTGGGCCTCTGCTGCTTGGACGTGTGTTAAATTCACTTGAAAGCAGGAGAAGAGGAGGGGAGAGAAGGAAGAAACTTAAAACCAGCGGCTCGGTGCTTGGCAGCAATTAGAGAAGCAAACAAAACATGCACCGGGGTGTCTAACACAGCCATACAGCACAAATCCAAACGGATAATTACCAGGCAGCACAGAAAGGCTGTCGCTCCGGCACCGAGCCCACAGCCGGAGCCGTGCAGCACGCTGGGTGCCCCCAGGGAGAGGGCAGGTGTTGGCAGAAGGGCAGCCCAGGGCCTCGGGAGCCCAAGGGGACAGTCACGGGAAGAGACAGACGCTGACAAGTCGCTGGACTGAAACGCAGCCAGTGGGAGGCCTTGGCAATGGTTACAACCAGCTCAGACCTTGGCTGGTCCCTGAGGCCGAGCTCAGGAGGAGCTGAGTGGATTCAGCAGCTTTCCCAGACCTACCTTGGGAAGCTGAGCCAGGTCCCCCAACCCTGGGCGCTGTCTGGCCCACTGGGATCCCAAGCGGTGAATGAGTTGGGGAGTCACTTCAAACAGAAAGATGCCCAGAGATCCAGGCACAGGCAGGCTCCAGGCAGTGGTGGGGGAGGCTGGGCAGGCAGGCTGGACGTTCATGGCCACATCTTGCAGGGTTCATGGCCACATCTTGCAGGCAAAACGGGCCAGCAAGGATTTAGGGGTTCTTATCACCTCAAAAGGAGCAGGACTGTGCTTGGAGGGAGGACTCCAGCCTGAAGAAGGTGGTCTAGGGGCACAGACTGGGGATGGGAGTGGGTCTGATAGCCAACCTCTTCTCCATCTCTGGTACGGTGGGGCAGCACCGGGATCTGCCCTCCACTGCTGCAGGAAAGCCCCTGCCTGCAGCCAAGCAGCTTCCCCAGGTTTCTGTGCCCTGGGGCTGAGGCCACAATCGTCCGATGTATGAAGTGCAAGCACTGCATCATGAGACCAGAGCTGCTGCATGCTGAGACACTCAGAGCACATCCTGCTCTGTCCCAGGCCCTCTCTCCAACCCACTGAGACTACAGAGGGACCAGGAGATATGAAGCCATAGGCCTTGGAGGTGTCAGTAGAGAGCCCCTCTGATGATCCAGCAGCTCTATGAGCACCTCCATATGCTTTTTGGTCAGCCCAAAGCAGCAAGAGAGCAGAGATTTGACCTTTCCTCCTCTCCCCATCATCCCACTGTTTGCAGATTACATGACTGGGCCAAGCACAACACCATCAGAAGGAGAGTTCAACACTGCACAACTGTCCTTACTCTGAGATCACACAGGAAGGGACCAGCTCCACAAACCCTCCGTGGCAACCCCCCTCTGCTCTCACAGGCCACAGTTCACAGGGGGAAGCAGCTGCCAACAGTGGAGCGCCAGCCCCCAGTCCACAGTGGGAGGAAACCTGACAAAAGCAAAGGACAAAGACTTTTAGTCTCCCAACTTCACTCCAGGGTGCGCATTTCACAGGGAACGTCACTGCCAGGGAAGTCACTCCATTCATGAGGGTTTTATCATCCCCAATGAGTGATGATGTAATGGTGGGGGGCGGCTTTGACGCAGGAAGGGAGAAGTGAGTCTAAGAACTTGTCACTACAAACATTACACAGACGATGAAGATCCTGGGAAGAACAGGCAAAAAGCTGTCAGGAAGCCAACAGTCCAAGCTGTCGGAGAGCTGACCATCTCCACGTGGTGGTGAGGAGGGATGAGGACCTCAAGAGATGGGGAGGATGGTCAGTCACCCTGATAGTACCACCCCTTCGTGGGTGTTCACTGAGAGATCCCAGGCTGTGGGAATGGGCAGTCAGTCATCCTGCTGGGTCAAGGAGCCAGGCTCAAAGGGGAGCTCTGCACCGCCCGGCCTTGGAGCCTGACAGTCAACAGGGCTCGGTGATCTCTGGACATCTCGGACCGGCCAGGCGTGAGAGCCACGGGGCTCCCGAGTCTCCCGGCCGGGCAGGTCCGTTCAGCACCGCGGACAGCGGCTCCTTCAGCACCATGGACAGAGGCAGCGGCGCCTCCGCACCCTCGGCGGGCACCTGCGACACCCCCCCGGGCCAGCGGCCCCCTCACGGGATCCACCATTGCACCACCAGGCCCCTCTGAGGGGTCACTGCTGTCTCACCAGGTCCCCATGAGGATCCACCACTGCCCTGCCGGCTCCCTGTGAGGATCCACCATTGCTCTGTTGGTACCTGTGAGGATCCACCATTGCCCTGCCAGGTCCTTGAGAGGATCCACCACTGTCTCATCAGGTCCCTGCGAGGATCCACCACTGCCCTACCAGGTTCCTGTGAGGATCGACTATTGCCCTGCCAAGTCCTTGCAAGAGATCCTGCAATTGCCCTGCCAGGTCCCTGCGAGGATCCACCATTGCCCTGCCAGGTCCTTAAAAGAGATCCTGCTACTGCTTCATCAGGTCCCTATGAGGATTCACCATTGCCCCACCAGGTCCCTGAGAGGATTCACGATTTCCCCACCAGGTCCCTATGAGGATTCACCATTGCCCCACCAGGTCCCTGAGAGGATTCACGATTTCCCCACCAGGTCCCTGTGAGGATTCACCATTGCCCTGGCAGGTCCCTGCAGTCCCCCCTCCCACCCCGTCAGCCTGCCCTGAAGCCCCGTTATTGCCCTGCTGGAATCCACGGCTGCTGCAGAATTATTTCTCTAGAGCCATTGCTTCAGCGACAGAGCTGCTCGGCAGCGAGCAGCCATCGCTCACGGCTCCCCGCACACACACACACACACACACACACACACACACACACAGAGATATGCACAGGCAGACCCGCACGGACACACACCCAACCACCCCATCAGAGCCCCAGGAGCTGGTGGATGCCCCTGACGGGAGCTCAGCTGCACAGCTCCCCGCACACATGCTCACACAAACAGCGAGAGGCGCATGCACGCACACACACACACACACACACACACAGAGGGTTGCATCAGCTGAATTCATTAGCCCGTCTATTTTTACTAATGCAGCAAATCAAGTTGCTCTACAGGCGGAGAAAACACACCCGAGCCACGGTGCTGTGGCAGAGCGCGCAGCCGAGGCTTTTGTCCGGCGCTCCTGAAGGGAATGGCTCCCCGGGACTCCCTCAGCTCTCCGCCACATCCTCAACCAGCAGCAACAGTCTTGCTGCGGGGAGGGCTGAGCCTGCTGACCGCAGCACATGGTTGTAATAAAGACATCCCGCTGCAAAAATCGCCTTCCCTAGCAGCGCTCGGCGCTGTGCGAGGCGCCTTCTGCTCCGATCCCATCAGGTCAGACTGCTGCCCGTGTCCGTGAGTCATGGGTGTGCAACCACCAGCCTCAGAGGTTGAGTCCCCTCAGAGGGCTTGGATCACCCTGGCAATGCAGAGGAGCTGCAGAAGGGCCTGAAGGAGCCGTCAGTGACAGAGGGGGAGCTGGTGTGTTTGGGCAGGGAGAAGCTGTACACGTGCGTGCCTGTGTGTGCACGGACAGGGCTGTGCTCCCGGGCTTGGCGCTCACACCGGTCAGCTGGGTGAGAGGCTCAGAGCACAGCTCCAAGCTCAGCGCTACCTATTCGCCCGCTGCACAAGCCAGGAATTCATGGAGGGGATAAGCCTCACTGCTCTGCCTGGCTCCAGAGACCTGCCGTTTGTACAATGGGAGACGAGAAACTCCTTCCTCAGCTTACCCTGAGAGCTCCTTGGGAGACCAGCGGGCTGAGAGCAGCTCTCCTGCTCTCTTGTTGGCTCCCAGGGGTGCCAAAGAGCTCGTCCCACCTTGCAGTGGACAAAGAGGCCCAGGAGGGTCTGGGAGAACAACTGGTTTCAGTCTCATTCTTGCTGGCTGTTGCTCTCAGTGATGGGCTGGCTGATGAATCCATCACCGGGTCTCAGGCAGCTCATGGCCAGGCAGTGGAGCTGTCAAGGAGAGCAGAGCCACTGTGTCTCAGATCCCACACCCTTTCTGAACTGCCACACCTGGGGCCAGGCTCTGTGGGGCCAGCCCCATGCCCAGGGAGAAGAGGAAATGCTGGCTGAGGTGCCAACACCAAACTCTGCTCAGGTTCCCATCACTTTCCTCTTAGCTGAGATAACAGCTCGTGTCCAGGGGCACTGGGAGGTGCAGCTCCTGTCCCCTCAGAGCCCTCAGCGTGGAGGAGCTGTAGGGAGGAGGCAGAGCTCCAGCCCCCCAGGCTCAGCCAAGCAAAACTTCCTTGCAACAGGCAGTGGGGTCCCCTCCAGCTGCCGCAAGCCCTTCCCACAGCAGCATTTCTCTGCTGAGACCCAAATCTCCTGAAGACATCACACCTGGTCCTCCCTCCCTGAGCCAAGCAGCCCCATGTCCCCTGGCAGGGGGAAATGCCCCACGCAAGAGGAACACGGGACACACAGAGCAGGGCAGAGCTGGACCTCACCGCGCTGCCCTGGGCCCATCGCCCCCAGTCTTATCCAGAGGTCCTGGCCCTCACCACTGGGGAAGAATGCTCACACTACAGCCTCGCTTCACCCTACTCTTCACTGGCCGAGGCAAGGGGAAGAGGGAGCAGCAGCTCCTCTTGTGCTGGCTCCTGCCTGGCCTGGCCTCTCCCTGCTGCCAGCCCTGCCAGAACCCGACTGACAGCACCCAGCATGGTACAGCCCTTCTCTTTGCCCTTCTCGGGCCCAGGAAGGGGTGAAAAATATACAAGATCTCACAAGGAGAGAGGATCCAGGGAACAGAGGTCCACAGCTGCCCCTGAGCCTCCTGTCCCCAGGCTTCTCGAGTACTGCTGGGGCATCTTCAAACCCCTTCATCCCTCAGGGCACGGCAACAACCATGAAAGCAGCGATGCCCCTTTTCCCCTGGGCTCGGGGGTCCATCCAGGAGCCAGGGTTGGGGTGAGGTGCATGAACACTTGCCCAGGCTTGTGGGTCAGTGGGCAGGCAGCGTTCAGCCGCGGGACTCCTTGCTGCAGGTGTTTGTGGGCGCTAAATGCCGACACAGGCTCAAAACAACCCCATTAGATGCATCCTGAAAGCAAGGGCACTGGCTTGATCCTACCTCTCGGCCACCGCTTCCTCTGGCCAGGCATGGGTCACACCTCCAGGAGGGAGAAACCCTCCTGGATAGAAATGGTATCTGCTGACCTGCCCCTTCCCCAAACACTCTCCCTTTCAGCCCCGGCCCCCTCCTCTGCACCGCAGGCCCTGGAGCACCCGGCAAACGTGGCCAGTCCTCGTGGCAGGTGGGCAGAGGTTGGGCGGGGGCGGGACGCTGCCAAAGCAGCCCCGCTCGCCCGCGCGCCCCATCCAGCTCACTCATTCCCACACCAGCGGCACCCACTCGCCTCCCGAAACCCCGCGCCCCTCTCTGGGCGCTGCTCGATCCTCACGGGCTCTGGTGGGGAGCAATGGGTCATGGCTTGGAGATGGGGAAACTGAGGTAGGTCTCGGCCAATGCGGCTTTACCATGGAGTTGCCAGAGGCTGAGCCAGGCACAGCTTAAATCTGCAGAGCATGAAGGCCAGATCCAGCCCCAAACTCAAAGCTCTCCCACTCCAGTCGCCCTTCTCCTGGCTGGAGCGTGGCCACGGCGCCATGGGATGGTCAACGTGGAGGTGACCCCGCCAGAGGGAACAAGGGGACCCTTTTCCCCTTCCCACCTTCCTGCATGTGTCACCCCAGCCCAAGCAAGGGTTCCTCCGTCCCCAGGAGCAGGGTCTGGGGTTCCCTGTACTGGGGATGCTCCTCCTGCTGCTCCCCGCTGCCGTGGAGCCCCTGGCACTGGGAAGAGAACAGGTCCAGTGGATGGTAAAGGGATCAATGTGGGGGAAGCCAGCTCGGGGAAAAATAGATATCTAGCTCATTAAAAATGGATGCTCGAGCGAGTCCTCCCCACTCCAGAGCCACCTCCCTCCCTCTTCCTGGTAGCCTGAGTGAAATCAGCACCCAGCTTTCAGAGGAGGGGAGATGCCAGCACGGCACAGCACTCACTCAGTGCCCACGGCTCCCTCCCTGCTGCGTCCAGAGACCTCCTGGGTGCTGCCGAGGGGACCCAACACCCCCTGTACCCTGGAGGGAGGGTGGTGATGGAGCAGGGCCTCTGCCAGGAGCATCCTTGCCGCAGGGATTGCCATGCTCCGGCCTTCGCCGCCCAGGCACTGCCACGTCCCACCAGCACATGCAGGAGCCCAAGAGCCAAAGCCAGCCCAGCTCAGTGCCCAGTGGCACCCCCAGGTCCTCATCTGGTCAAGGTCTCAGGGGTCTCACAATCCTGTGCCTCAGTTTCCCCCATCTGTGCCCAACCCTTCTGTGGGGCTCAACCTACCCGCCTGGTCCCCAACCTCAGCCGGCCTCGCACATGGATCCCTCTGCCTGTCCCCATGCCCTGCCTGGCCAAAACACCCTGCCCCTGGCTCCTCACCCCTTTCCTGGGCTGCTGGGGGGGCTCCATGGGACCCTGCTGTGGGGCTCAGCCCCCTTGGTCCCATCCCAGACGGGGTCGTCCCTTTCCTCCACCCCGTGAGCCCTGGGGCAGGGGGTGGCTGCCCCTGTGTGTCCCTCGCCTCGGCCTGTGTCACTCTAGATCCGAGGAAAGCCCCACAGACGTGTCGGGGTGCTGAGGTCTTGAGGTGTCAGGGTGTCGAGGGTGCCCACGGTGCCAGGGAGGAGGACAAGGGGCAGTTTGGGGGCTGGCAGCAGGATGGCGAGGCGAGCAGCAGCCCCACACTTTGCTGACCCCATCCCCACGGCAATGTCCCCCTACACCCCAAAACCATCCCCCAATACCCAGCCAATGCCCCCCCATCCTCGCTGCCATTCCCCAGCGGGTGATGCCTGAGCGTGCAGGGGGGTGAGGGAGAGAGAGGCGCCCCCTAACCTCCCCTAAACCGGGGGAAGGGGTTTAACACCCACCACCAACACGGATGAAGGGCCCGGGAGAGGGGAAGGGGTGTAAGGTGGGGGGTGGGGTGGGGGGCGCCACCGGCCCGGGAGCCCCGGGGCCGGGCCGGCTCCACCGCCGTTAT
>WEIS01032084.1:278-17785 GCA_013389965.1 Todus mexicanus | reverse complement strand
TGGATTAAGTTGAAACTTGCTGAATTTCCTGAGAAATAAAAGTATTCTAGTTTCTACATGGGTCTACGTCAAATCAGTTTCCTTGCCTGTCTCAACACAGAACATAAACAACTCTTTAACTGCAAGAAGATAACTGAAAATAAGAACAATTCATATCAACTTTTATTTTCCCCCTCTGTTTATAAAATCTCAAGAACCAATTAGTCTTTGGTTTAAAGAGTTTTCAGGTATTGCCTAGCCCCCATGAAGCAAAGGCTGCTGTAATCATTCAAGTTTTGATTAAATAAAGTGTCTTTTAATCACAGAGAGAGATTAAATGTGTATGCAACACCTCTACTGCAAAACAGTCAGTTTCAATATAGGCACATATGCTTTCTAGCCACCTACAGCTATCATACATTAATGTTTATAGCCAGCTAACTCAGAGCTCAGGAAAGTCTGATGAACTTGCTTGGCTCAGAATCTTCAAGGCAGACATCTCTACTGTCATCTGTTTTCTGCAGACACTCTCCTAGCTCCCTCCTGCACAGTAATACCCTCGTGTGCAAACCTGAGCACAGGCACAAAGATTCCTATTTCATGTGGCAGAGAAGGAGAGAGAGTTCAATCTGACCTTACGCCTTCGGAAAAACTTTAAACTCACAAGCTCTGATTTTGTTTTTCCAAATAGTGATTGATAAGAACCCATGAAAACTCGTAACTCTTTTTTTTTGGCTGCTTTTCTCTTCTAAAAGAGGCAGCAATACCAAAGATAAACACTGAAAAAATAAGAAGAGAGAGGAAAGGAAGGAAAAGGATGCTATCATCTCTTTGCCAGATCAGTGAAGTTCCTTATAAACACAAGGTTCAGCTTAATAAAAATTTTACTCTGAGACACTGAATGAAATTGGATGGGGTTTATTTGTAAATTGCCTTTTCTTTTCTTTTTAAATCATGGGAAAAACCCCATATTTTTCCATTCTATCCCTTCCCTCACACCACTGAAAGAAAAAAAACAACAAATGGGTCTACCTTCAAAAAAAGAATGGACATTTAGATTGCAGTCTGTAAAATACTCTCACAATCAGTTAATAACTCAAAACAAAGAAATTAGCACAGAAATACTTAGATGCTGGTTTCAACAAGATTTTGGGATATGCCTGTCTGTAATACAGACTTATAAAAAAAATAAATAAAAATAAGTGCTGCAGAAATAAAGATAGCCTATAAGAAACATATGCAAAACTGTATTATACAATGCTAAATCAGTTACATATGTTGTTGTCTCCAGATGTTAGAACCACAACAAGTCTAATTTGAGAAGTCTGCCTGCAGTCCCATGCAGCTGAGTGTCACTGTCACATACAGGATATAACCTCATCAGACAAAAGACCCATCAACATCCATGATTGGATGAGGGAGTGGGGCTTTCCCAGCTCACAGGCGGTACCCAGACAGCAGAGAATGGACAGATGAGACTGATGAAGAGCTTCTGAAAAGGCACTGACAGTTTGCTCCTTACTCTGTCTGTATATCCAGATCCAAGCCTTCATACTACAAGAAAAGGAGTATTTTCTGCCAACTCAATCTAGGTCTGAAAGTCAGCTTGGATTGCCACAGCCATAATGAAAGCATAGTTAGTAATCCTTGTATTCTCAGTAATGAAAACCAGATCTCCTTCCACTACTTACAATCTGAAAGACATCATAAAGCAAATATATTTAAGTACATGGAGAGAGGAAAATAGGTGGGTCTCAGAATATAAGTGTGTAACAGTTTCATGAAGGAAGAAAGAACTTTCTTCCGAGGAGTATGCTATTGCACAAGAATTTTAGAAACAAAATACAGGGAAAATAAGATGATTTAACTCCATATTTCCTTATATGTGCCATCAATAACAGTCACCTGTTAAACAGATCAGGAACAAGCAAACAGATAAAGGCCTTTATAAAGTAAGAAAAATGACATTGAACAACTGCAATTTCCGGAGTTCCTATACTGTTCACATCTACAGCAGGAACTCTAATGAAGCATTTTAGATTGTCTGTGCTTACAAAAGAACTTTACTTCACTATTCCTATCTTTAAAATTTTTTTCTCCAGAAAATAATGTTGCTCAGAGAAAGCAATCTATTTTTCTAACAACCAGATACAGGAATACTCTTACTAAATCACCATGACAAGGCATCTCCCCTCTACTCAGGACTTCATCTCAGAGGTCACTATATCTGGTGAGACGAGAGAGTGGGGGAAAACCACATTTTTTTTAATTCCAATTCTTTTCAGCTGAGGGAAAGGAATCCTGGGAAAAATAAATTCTAGAGGTGGAAGGTTGATTTTATCTCTCTCTCCCAAGTCTTTCAATATGTTGTCAGAAGAGACAAAAATACCTCTAGGGAAAATGATAGGCTAGAGATTGACAGTTTAATCTATTCCCTGTATTTTTCTGTATTTTTGATTTCTTGAATTACCTATAGCAGATTTGTATTTACAGTAATAGCACCACCTTACATACTCTGGTTTGAGAAGCGTATATCAGTATTACCTTAAGCACAGAAAACGGCTCCATATTAAAGCCTCCTTCAATCAGGAAGCAGTTAAAATCTGCCGAAAGTAAAGCATCGCTGAGCAGCAGGCAATGCTGGCGAGCACAATGGAATCGAGACCAGAGCATGCACCTCACTATCTGTCAACCACCCTTTCTAGTGTCAGACTAAAGAGATCCACTGAAGTCAATGAAAAGGTTTCCATGGAAATCAATGAGGTCTCAGTAAGGCTGTAAAGATGCATCATTAATTTTTTCAGCCTCGCTTTCACACACATCCATTCCCTCTCTAATATCAGTTCTTATACTATTTATATAACTCAGGATCTAATCAAGACATGTACTCCTACTTGCAGGGAGCTGAAAAGATCATACTGATTTGTTACTTCTCTTTTAATATTTAGAAGGTACTCAGTTACACTGGGGACATAGGCTCTATGAAACCCTGTCTAGTAATGTTGAGAAGTTCTTTGGACATCTGTACACAGGAACTTCTACAGCTAAAGACCTATCACACAATTGCTGAACCAAAAACTGCTTAAAACCTACCTCAGTAGAATTTAAATATTGCAATCACTTCATTATTAATACCCAGAGTGGGAGATAATTTTTGGCTGTCTAATATAACTCATATAAAAATAAAAGTAAAAAATAATAATCAAAAAGCAGCATCAGAAAACATCTAAGCATTGTATAATTAAAAACCTAATTTATTTTTACACCAATTTGTAAAAACAAAGTTTCTGAGGCAGATGTCCTTAAAGTCGTTGATTTATTGCTTCAGCTTCTTTTTTAATTCACAGTTGCTAGTATATATGAAAGAGTTGAGAATCATGGAAATTAATAACTGTAGAAGCTGTGAGATACTAACAGCACTGTATTTCACAAGACTAAAATGTAGGCAACAGACCATATTAGTATTGCGAAGTACAGCACAAACTACAATAAAAGATTTTAAATTATTTACCTTTCTACTTCAGCACAAATGTCCTATAGCCAATTATCATGAGATATTGCCTAGAAATTAACCAGTCATCTTGTGTTTCTATCTCCAGATTTACAATTAGTAATGCTATTAATGTGGATCCTGTACTTAGCATCACTAATTACATTGCTATGAACTAATGGTGTTAAAAATAGCAATAGCCATCAACTACCAATTAATGCTTAATGAGAACATATAAACCCTGGCATTGTAATGAATTTCCAAATTACTTTTTCTTATGCGTCTCTTGAAATCATGCAAAAATGGGTGTAACCCATGAAGTAAGGCAGTGACTTAAAGCACATTTATCAAAAAATTCTGAACGAAAAAGGGGAACAGGAACAACAGAAATGTTTAAGGATTAGTGTTTACCTTTCATGCAAGTAAACAGTTAGATACAGATACAGTTCTAAAGGGATAAAGTTTTAAAGCTAAGAAAGATGGTGGTCACTGGGTCTTAGGCACAGTAGGACAGGAGCTAAAATTCAGGAAAGACTGTGAATACTGTAAATAGCATTAATAAACTCCTTGTGTGTTGAGTTGTTGCAGTGCCGAGTAACACCCACTTTTGCCACATCCAAACAGGCTTTATTCCTCTAAAGACTATGGTAGACAAGTAGAAATAAATCCTTACCACCTGCTTCATGAAACTGTAGCAGGTGCTGTTTACTTCAGAAACTTTCAGGAGCAGAAGACAGGATGCACTGTAAGTCATAAAACCTAGATCCATTGCGTCGTGGTGAAAGGAAATGAAGGTCCAGCATAGGCCTGGTCTCTGAACCAACATAAAAGACCAGATGCATCTAAAACTGGGAGGTAAAGGCAGAGAAAATAAAAGGAAAACAGTAGACAGGAGCAAAAACACAGCAATGTTAAAAGAAGTAGGAAGTTCTGATTATCTGGGAGAGTTAAAAGAGATCCTTGCTTAGCCAGACAAACGAAACCAGGTAACACTGAGATATCTACACACAGTGTTTGACATAACCTCAAAACTGTGGTTTTACTGTTCTTCCCTGATGGGTATCCTATCACTGTGATCCCTGGCGTACTAATTGCAGTTACAACAGAGCATTAGCATTGCAGGTAACAAGAAGTAAGAAAACATGTGCTGCTAAAACAGGGAAGGTTATCTTTCTGGGAAGGAAACAGTTGGATAAAATCCCCTGGAATGAAGGATGACCAAATCCTTGCTGCAGTTCCAACTTTGAGAGTCAGAAGAGGTGAGATGAGTGCCAGCACAGTGACTGCAATGGAAGGCAAAGGTACCACAGAATTAAGCTGCTTTCCTGTCCCAAAAATGTGAAAATAAGCAAAGCATAAAGGAGAGGAAGAACAAACATGCTGCGGTCATAACGAACCTGACCAGCCCTAACTTGCCAACGAGGAGCACAACAGCTTGCTACCAGCTGAGGCACATGGGCAAAGAGACCTGGTGAGCACACAGCTGAGTTCTCCCATGCTCCACAGGGTAATAGCAGCCTGAGGACATCATATCCATCTCTTCCCTCTGTGGAGCTGTGTAGCGAGGAGATACAGCCTCACAGCTCCACATGGTGAGCATGCCAAGTTGGGGGAGCAGCCCAGGCGACATGCTCCGTCAGCATGAGCTTTCCCGGGGGATACTCTTCCGAGCGCGCTATTGTTCACCAGACAATGTAATGTTTCTCATCTTTGCTCACTAAGCTCTGCACACAGCTTTGATCAGAAATAAATCCCAGAAATTCCAGATATCTCCCTGGCTGTGCTATATCATGAACACATGCTGGGACAACTGTAAAAAGACAGCATTTACCACTAGGAAGGAGCTCCATGTTTCCCGTACTGCTTTGCATGTCTCTGCAAGGAACAGGAGATACACAATTCCATAAGAGGAAGGCATTACCCATTGCTTACATTCCTGGTTTACTTATAAAATAGAGTAGCAGGAGACATCCTAAACAGAGTTGCATGGACTGTGGATTTTTTTCCCCACTTAAATTTAACTTTTTTCTTCAATTGTTTTTTCCCTCCATACTGGGTCTTCACAGTGCTTTTTCCTGAAGAAATCGATGTACCACCAGAGCAAAGCAGGGTGGGAAACAAGAAGAGATGAGGGAAGAGGAGGCATTCCCCAGGAAAGCTGGAGATCAACTCACACACTGCTCCCTCCTGCTGCAAATGAAAAATCAATCCATCTCTCTTACACGCTACTGAAATACCACAACCAACTTGCTATGCTCTCATTTGGACTCTGACCATCCTAGACCTGAGGAACCTTTTACAAAGGACACTTAAGAAAGGCTTAGCTACTGAAAAATTCTTTTGTCCCCCTCAATAAGTATCAAAATATCTCTAATTTGAAAAGTTTACCTTCCATCCACACTATTCACATTTCTCATACTGGAAAGAACCGCTGATTACAAACTTCTGGACCTATAGGACAGTATTATAACTATTTTGCTTGCATCCTGATTTTCTTTTAAGGCCAAGGCAGGAGAGTTTTGCTTAGTCTTTTCTACTATGCGCACTCATACCATGGCCTTTTACATTACTCAAAGCTAATCAGCTTTTATAGTCATCTCTTCCAGTTTCCCTACTAACAGGATACTCTCAGTATCCTAACAAACATCTGAACATTACATAATTATGGCAGGATTTTTACAGTCCTCCTCTTTGAATTCTTACAGTGCGGAGCTGTAAATAGATTCTGAAAATGAGAAAGGATATCCTTTATACCCAGTCTAGTACTAAAGCAAGCAAACATTTTTTTTTTAAATGGAAGCCAATTAATTTTGATCTGAAAATTATTCTAAGTTACTGGAATGGAAACAGAATCACAGAATCACCCAGGCTGGAAAAGACCTGTAAGATCGGCCAGTCCAAACTTTAATCATTATCACCCCTAAGACATATCCCTAAGCACCTCACCCATATGCCCTTTAAACACTTCAAGGGATGGCGACTCAACCCTCTCCCTCGGCAGCCTGTTACAATGCTGGACAACTCTTTCAGAGAAAATTTTTTTCCTAATGTCCAACCTAAACCTCCCCCGGCGCAGCTTCAGGCCACTCCCTCTTGTCCTATCATTATTGACTTGTGAGAAGAGACCAGAACCTACCTCTCTACGATGTCCTTTCGGAGAGTTGTAGAGAGCAATAAAGTCTCCCCTCAGTCTCGTCTTCTCGAGATTAAACAGCCCCAGTTCCCTCAGTCTCTCTTCACAGGGCCTGTTCTCCAGGCCTTTCACCAGCCTCATTGCTCCTCTGCACCCGCTCCAGCACCTCAACGTCCTTCTTGTACTGAGGTGCTCAAAACTGAACACAGCACTCAAGGTGGGGTCTCACTAGTGCCAAGTACAGAGGGGTGATCACTTCCCTAGACCTGCTTGCAACACTATTTCTAATGCAAGCCGGGATGCCCTTGGCCTTTTTGGCCAGCTGGGCACATTGCTGGCTCATGTACAGCCACTTGTCGATTAGTATCCCAAGGCCCCTTTCTTCTTGGCAGCTTTCCAGCCACTCTTCCCCCAGCCTGTAGCGTTGCATGGGGTTGTTGTGGCCCAAGTGCAGGACCCAGTATTTGACCTTGTTGAAGCTCATACAATTTGTCCCCGCCCCACTTTCTTACAGCTTGGCTCTTCACAAGTATTTGACCTAAACCAATCTTGCTAGAGTCAATGTCTACCTACTTCAATTACTTCTCTGAAAACAGACATCTATGACATCTTTTCAAATGCACTTGTCTGAGATGATGTTTTGTACAAGACACTCAAATTTCCTACCCTTTTAGAGATGCAGCCATGATAAGTTTAAGTCAGGCACCACGACTGACTATGAATTCTTAGTCAAACCATCTCTGTCTTCTTTCACCAAAAGCATCAATCTACTGTGCCTCCATGGTGGGAAAACAGGCTCTAGCTGATGTATTACAAAAGATTCAGAGCAGAACTGATAGTATACAGCTGGGATATTCTGGGAACACATGTTGGGAACACATGCTGGGATTCTGGGAACAGCAGGGAACACACATGTAGACTGACAACCACTGCGGTTAGTTTATATGGTTCAAGGCAAATACTCAAAGCAAGAGTTGCATAACTATATACAGACCCAGACTCTATATGAATGCAGTATTCACTGCTGGGCACCATGTTATATATCATGTCTCCATCTCCAAAATCAAATAATTAATTCTGAGCCTTAGCTACCCTTATAAAGTATTTGAAAAGTATGTTGGAGCTTAAATGCCTACATCTCTAGCATAGTTCATGGAAGTAGAAGATTCTTGGTTTTTTCATTCACACACATTTTTGTTTCATTCATAAAGTGGTATTTTTAACGCAAATACATTAAACTCCTCTTTGCTTCTTTCAATTCTTTTTCTTCAGAGACCCTTTTTCCCTTGTTTTTCTGTTTTCCCACTTACAATCTAATTTCAGTTTAGCGTTAGACGTTTGTATTCAGACCCAGAAACGCAGAGATTTATTCTTTGTTTTCCACTGTCTCAGTCATATGGTGATCCTTTTCTCCAGGCTCATTTCCTTGCTAGAAGAGCTGGGTTCCCTTTCAGAAAAGCTCCTAATCGAAACAAAACACAGGTCCATCTGTAAAAGGACTTCACAAAAAGTAAATATTATCTGTACAAAATGAGAATGTTATGGATTAAGGTCCTGTGAATGAAGTTACTGAAATGTTCATCATCACATGCACACACACACAAAACACCAAAAAGACCTGGCCCTGATAATTTGGCTGTGAGAACATTCTGCTTGACAAAAAATGAAACATGATCAATTCAGCCTCGTAAATAGAAAGCAGATGAGATCTCAATCTCTTCTCTGTCTCCTTCTCAACAAGACAAGGAAAATGGATCTTAGCAAACAATACAAAAAAATCACCTGCATTCAAACTGATTTATTGAAGATTGGTGAGATGAAAAGCATCCATGGTCAAGCAATCCAGTCAAGCAATTCTAAGTTTGCATACTCATTCAAATTCAATGCCTTAAGAAAATATTTCTGAGAATGCTTCTCTAGCTTGTTCACTAAGATTGAGATAATATGCAGTATATCTTTGTTATTCCTCCATCAGCAGAGATTAATTGGGTTTGTTTATTGCAGTATTAACAAAGAATACATTAGCAGTAACAAAGTCTGGTGGTTTTTCTTCTGCAATCAAGATAAGTTACATACACCCAAAATGTTTATTTTAAAAGAGCATTTAAAAGAGAAAAATGTGACTCCTATCTTCTTGGCTTTTGACTCCAATGCCACAAAACTGCCTCCTTTTTCTTAAGGTCACTGGAGAAGACTGCAGAAGAACTCAATGTAGAACCCAGGTTCACTGATATATTCAAAACTTTTTTTCTTTGATGCAGAACAACCTTCTGTGATGTATTATAGATGTGAGTTACACAATCTGAAATGTGCTTATACTTTAAAGAAAGCAATGTCTCAAGTTTATCCCACCCTTATAGGAATCCATATAATCAAATACTTGGAAGTTTTACTTTTCACAAGCACAAAATAATAAAATATATTAACTGCAAACAGTCCAATCTATGAAATAGGTTATCCCAGAATATATTAATAGAACCATAAATTGACAAATTGTAAAGAAAATAAAAGTTTTAGTAGAAATTTATGGTAAAATAATCTCAAATTAATATTTGTGGATCTGAAGAGATAATCATCCTAGTTCCTACTGATAGGTTTGATATACCTTCTAATATGTCTGACTTGCTGAAGAAATGGCAGAACACTTAGATCATGGGAGATACTGCTCCATATGTGTATATAGCAAACAGTCTCAGAGTCCAGTAGTCATCCTCATTACTCCTTACTAGATGTGCATTCATTCTATTACCTCTCAAAACGACGACTGCGTGTACTTTAATTATAGTTAATGAACAACCTTTTCTGAAGAGCATCAGATCCCATAAACTTGGATTTTATATAAGAATCTGAATTCAGAATAAACACAGAATTCTGTCAGTGCATGTGCTGACACATCAATTTTGACCCTCAGACCATGTTTCCAGTTCTTAATTGCTGCACTCGCAACTTTTTTCTTTCTTGGTTTTCTACTACACAAGCACACGGCAACCATCTGAGGAAAAAGATACGTCTGTTCTTCGAGTTCAAAACAACCATATGAGAAAAAGTTCACATATGGCGTTACCAGGTGTAGCGACTGACTAACACAAGGTGGTGCCCTCTTCTTAGTAAATAGCTTTAAGTCTAGTTTACGTGTTGAAAGAAAAAGGTGAATCTTTTCGAGAACACAGATCAATTTTCAGAGGCAATTTTTTTTCCCTCAGAAGAACCAGAATTTCGGTTTCAGAAATTTAAGCAAGCACTAAAGTACTCCCTCCCGCCCCTCCAAATATGTTTTACTGAATGAAATTAAATCCCTTACAGCATTTATCAATTCTCCTACCATAGCTCTGCCACCAGATCTTCCATTGATTCCATCATCTAGATTCTCTCTAGCTGAAATTTCTCATCCAGTCCACCAGTTGGATGCCATCAGGACTAAGGCTTTCAGCTGGAAGGGAGATACACAAGCTCTTTTTCTGTTAGATTGCTAAAAACCAAAAAATCTATTTCTTAGCTTTGTATCAAGTGGTAACAGAGGATCCCTCAGAGTTTATGAGCAAGGTTTCCTCAGTGCACTCAGTTTCCACCAATGAGAGTCTAAACATTGGATTTAACTCTAAGCCTGATACCATATTAAAAATCCAGCTGTAGTTTGTTTCACATTGGTGTTCCTAACAATGAGTGTCAGGAATACAATTTTTCCATTTCTCTCCTAAGAAAGCACTGGTAGACCCTCATTCCTAGTACTTCCAAATCAATCTCAGAAACATCAGTCATAATATTGTCGGTCAGAACCAATGCACGTGCAGCACTTCCAGCTCAAAAACTGGAACAAACCAAAGTAATCCAACTTGCTTGTAGCCTTTTAGATGAAAAGAAATATTCAGAGCTATTTCAACCACGGATTTCTCCCCGGTTTTGAATTTTCTAATTTGCCACAAAATCGGCACACCAGTGACAGAGGTCAGTTACAGACAGCACTCTGATAAATCTTTGGTTTTCAGTGCGGTTCAGATACGTGGAAACCTTTGCATTGCCTTGGAACACTGACAGCCCTTTAGCTCACTACATGCAAAACCATAGGCAAAACCCAAGTCCCTAGTGTCTTACATGCCATTCTGACCTTCTTGTGAATAGTGGCCACCTGCAGGAACCCTCTCAGAAATGCATGCTATAGATTGCAGATGTATACCTTTGTTAACTATAAGGTCAGTACACCTAATCCCTTGTGCAGGTATCAGTGGTGGAAATTTCCTACTAAAAAATTGGATTCTTGCCCTGTTCAAAAGCATATGCTACAAAGAGGTTGACTACCTTTTCTATCACCTCCATAAATTCCATGACAAACTAGAGACAATGGAAATCCCAACACAGAAAATGAGCAAATGAACATTTCTCATCTCTCCTTTAAAACTGAAAAGCACCACAAGAATAGAAAGCATATGGGAAATTAGTTAACTTTTAAAGATCTGTGGTACATAAACATCTCTTTAATCAGATTACTCTGGTGCCACAGGATTGTGCTATGTTTTATTTCCTCAAAGAACACGCTGTTCGGTTACTATAGCATTTCTGTATCTGGATTAATTAGAAACGGAAATGTGGATACAATTAAGCTTGAAATTAAACACACTTCGTAGCATGGAAGATAATCACTGCTTTAGAATGATCTGGCTGCTTCAACCTGTAAAGTATCAAGCTATTCTCTCAATTAATTGGAACAGTACTGTGTGTCCTTGGAGCCAGCTAACCGTTGCACTCTGTACGGAGTATCTGTGAACATATTGCTTTTCTGACCTATTATTTGACCTGTATTATTTGATTATAATAATAGTAATTAATGTCCTTACACAATTCTTGATGTCAAGCATAGTACTTACACTTTTAAATGACTTTGGTCTATTGCACCTCTTCTTCTGGCTGCCCTTGATTCGTACCTCCCACTGTGTTCATCAGCACATCGTGAACAGGAAAACTGAAGTGTCACTGAATTCAGGCAAAGTTCTTCTGTGTGAGCAGAAACTATTAATTTCAATTTCCATAAAATAAAGGTCTTCACAAACAGGAGGTTCTCTCAAAACAGGAAAAAGAAAAGTCCTCTTCCCAAATCCTGCCTCATATTGGGAAAGAATGAAAAGTTCAGACGTGCAGAAAGTGACCAAGGTTCAGGTCCATGTGGAGTAGGTTAGCGCAAATGTAATTCTGCACTCACTAATATTGATTCATCTCTCAACAGAAAAATAGAAGAGTTATCTTTACACTTTATCCTAACAAGCACATCCTTCTCAGGGCTGCTGCTCTAAGAATTCAGTATAACTCAGGAGGGCCATCTGCAACACACAGAGATCATAGCTCCGTTTCTCATGATCCAGTAAGAAGTAGGTCAGGAAGTCGTAGAACTTCTGACACTGTGTCATCTCAATAGTTGCTTCCATTTTACCTTCTCGCCAACCATGACCGTGGGGACCTTATATTCTCCTCATCCCCAAGTAACTGGAAAATAACAGATACATAGGTTGAGGGAGCACCAAGATATGGATTACATACAGACTGCATAGTCTTCAGATTCAAGGCACTGTGCCAAAGTCTTCCCTTCCTGTACTGGTGTAGATACTCAGACTAAAATTGCACAAGGAAAGTAGGGTTCTCCAGATGAACCCTGCTAGCAACAGGCCATTGGGAAATTCAGAACCATAAGAGCAAAGAGCATTTCTTCCTGTGCATAGCTGCAGATCAGCTCTGTTTAGCAGGTTGGAAAGTCTCTATATGTGCAAGTGAGGAAAAAACCAGAGAATGAAAAATAAAATTAATAAATACATACATATGTACATGAGCTCTCCTGATAGAGGTTTCATGTAGAATTATAGGTAGCTCAAAATTTTAAATCCGATTTTCACGTTTTAAAGCATTCACTGCACACACATTAATAAAATGAACAGATAATAAAGACAATGGAATATCATCCAAACTATGTAATTAGAATGCCATGATCTTCTTATTGCCATGCCCTTGGCTTTAAATACTGAATCATGCGGTTCAAATCCTAATTAATAGAGAAATTCAATGCTATAAAAATTTCCAAATCTTCTTTTCTTTTTTTTTTAGACCCAAGATGGAGATTTCCAGTGTCAAGCAATTAGAACTGTCTTAATCCACTCAGATACCACCTACAAAGCTTAGCATGTGGCAAGAGCATTTTGCCAGTCTTGTTTTTGGCTTTGTTGCTCTTACTTTCATTTACTTCCTAATTTCTATTAGGAAGGTTTTCACATTTTGAAATTGTAGACATAATCCAGCTTCACTGTGGATGGGAAAGGACTTTGTGGTCTCCTACAAAACTACAGTGTAAATGAAAGAGATATGACAAGCCTAAGAAAGTTATATTTCAGTGGGGTTTCTTATGCATCGAGTCAACAAACCATCTTTGGAAGCTGCAGAACAAAGAATCCTATGCCAGGAGAGTGTAGCACCTTCCCCACAAGCTGTTTAACAGTTATTCGTAAACATAAGAATGACAGGAGCAATAATGATAGGCAAAGAGGATTTAAATATCACCATGGCAATATTTACACAAATACCACAGAAGGAGAAAAAAAAGCTTCTGTGCATGTTTGTCATTAAATTGTAATCTGATATTCTCATGTGCAAGTGGTTTTAGAACACAGAATAGGAATGAAATAGAACAAGCCCTGAAAGTGAGAAGCATACTATCAAATCTGTGGGATTGTGAAGAGTCTGTAAGTTATAGAACAGTATCCTTTCTTATCCTGACATCCCTTTGCAAGTCCCTGGCTTTGTGCAGAAATTTGCAGTGTATCAGAAGACTCTCTTATGTGGTCATTGCTCCACACAGAGCATTTTTCTTTAAAATTGTGCGATTAGGTGAACTGGGTTTCTTTAAACAGAAAAAAAACCCCGCAATACAGCCTTACATTTGCCAACTCAAAGCCAGCACAGTTTTTAATAACAACCGGAAGTCTTTCTTAGACAAAGCTTCTCCCGCTAAAAAAATGCAAAGATATATTAGTTTTGTGCATGTGATAAATTCCAGGAGACTTGGTGGACGTTATCAGAACACAAAATGTGACTATGGGTCTTGTAAAAAAAGCTCCTGAAATGTACATGTGTAATGACAAGACAGTGGTGCTTGCAGTAACTCCACATATTTCACCATCAAGAGTTTTCCTATAAAATTTATAAAACTATTACACCTGGTTTTCCCAGGGGTTCAGCATGATACTTGAGGAAAAACAGTTTTCCAAATGGAAAAATGCTAATTTCCCAAATGGAAAATTCAGCAAGTCCAAGGAATTCATAAACTTAAATTCCTGTGATGCTTTTGATATTCCTGCTGCCTATGCTTCTGTTTTCCTGACTCTAAAATAATGGCATAGTAAATATAGAAATACTGGCTGAAGCTGGTTATGAGCTCTTTCAGAAATCCCATGCTTACCATTCCCTGAGGTCACCGGTGAAGTACAATAGATGTTCTAAGAAACAGCTCCTACTTTGGACACAAAATCTCTACAAACAACGGTTCCCAGGACAACAATGAGAAAAACATTGGGAATCTTCAAGCCAAAGATCTCACAACCTGCAGCTCTATCTGAAGTCAACCAACCATCTTACTGAATATGGCACAATCAGTTCTGTAATCATTTTGATATCTAACCTCACCATTATTGTCATGATATCTAAACCACATCACTATTGCATTCCGAAGGTGTGGGATTTGGAGTGGTTTTATTGTTTGCTACTCAGTTATCATCTTGGTTTTGGACAAAAAGTGGAAAATGTGTTATATAAAACTCTTATCATACAATTCTCATGATCAGAAGACAGCAGACACAAATAGATCAACTCACACAGGGTTGAGAAATGAAGGAACATTTCAGATCTAAAGCACACCAGGCACCATTTTCCTGCTGACCTTTTCTTTGCAGCAAAGTGATGGCCCTAGTGAATAAATGACTAATCTTGGTCTTTTTTCATTAAACTGATTTTTCCCATCTGGGGGCTCCAGGCCTGTCCCTTTCTCCCTGGGAAGGCCTGTCCCTGCTGTGAGTGGCTCTCTTGGTCGACAGCAGGAGGTAAGGCTGGTGGCAGATGCCTGAAGAGAGAATACAAGAACCTATTACTGCTTCATACAGGAACAGCAGCCGCCTCCGATTGTGTGAAGAAAGAGAAGGAACACTTGTTTCGCCCTTAGCAATCTCTCCTATTTCATCCCTACCTATAAAAGGTATTCACGCAGCTCTTACTGAGGCCAAGCAATCTCCAGTGTCCTTACAACACTCTACATTACAGAAAAACATATCATGTCCTTGTGCACATCAAAAATTGAGGCATAGAAAAATCTAGTTACTCAAGATAACAAAAAGTTTGTAGTCCAGAGGAGACACTCCAGTAGAGTTGATCAGTCTGCAAGACCACTCCATAACAGTTCCAGGCTCCAGAACATCATCTATGCCTTCATCTTAAAATGCTTGTTAAGCTAAGCTCAAGAATCACCCATCCATCTCGCCAAGGGTGGACTTGAAGACTGAGCTTCCTTTACAAAAATCACTGGACAAAACTCTTCTACAACATCAACCTACTCCACGGTGGGAAAATCCCTGCCTGGAGAGCACTTTATTCAAACACAGAACTGTGAATGCACCAGTATCTCAAATGTGAAGTGGGAAAGACAGAGAAGAGAGTAAGAAGTTACAAGGGTTTCTTACAAATGAAAACCTGTCTGAAACAAAACCCAGATTACAAAGACCGTCCAGAAGGTAAAAGGTTTTCAAGTGGAATTTCTTATCCCCTCCTCTTCTCCCACAGCTTATCTGTTAATTCACCATGGTAATTTGGGGTGCCTTGTACAGTCACTAGATGCTTAAAGGAATTGTCAGGCATGAACTCCAACATCTCTGAATAATCAGGGCAGATAAATCATGTTATTTTGGTGTGGCTGTGCAAAAGGAAAGACAGGTGTAAGGGGCTTCCTGTAACTTACCCAGTACTTAAAATATATGGTAGAAAATACTGACTTTATTTGACCTGCACAATGTGTTTCAGCTCTGCTTTAAGCAGATGACTCCTTTTGGTTTGATGTTACTATCATTCCATACGACCCTAGCAACCCTGACTTTTGGCATCAGAATATATGCCCAATAGAGACCCTGTCTCATAAAACAGATGTAAAAAATCATACTACAGGTGAAGATCGCAAAATATTTATTTCTAATTTTGCATGACTACTTTATTTAAGATCACTCTTTACAGTCATTGTCTTACGGCAGATAGCGGGTTTTGCCTTGGCAGGGTATGCAGTATAAAAGTCAAGATGTGTCTTCCAAATAAACAGGAATGAAGCATTTGTTGGCTTTGTTGTTACCAGTTTCGTGGTAATAATCTTTGGAGAGGATATTATGCAAAGTGTGGAATTTATTTTTCATTTTGAAGTTACATTTAGGAGACAAAAAGCTAAATCCCACTTGTTCAAGTACTGTATGTACTGTAATTACACACCCTAATTTCATGCTTTTGGTCATGCAGTTAGCATAAGTAGTTGTAATTACACATTTAAGGCATGTAATCATGTAATAATTAAGATGTGCAATTCAATTATATAATTAAGGTATGCAAATACATAGGACTATCCTGTGACACTGATTTTAAGTAGACTACCCCATTAATTCTGAGGGGAGTTCTGCTTAAAAACTCATTACACAATACAGCTTGCAAAGAATTATGCAGACAGGAAAAAACCCAGACCCACTGTCATGCTTCTTTGGGTATCTGTCTGAAATATAAAATAAAATAAAAAATAAAATAGAACTATCAGATTCACATAGTGTTTACAAGATCAGTTCTGCGTTCTAAAAAACAAACCAAAAACAACAAACCAACCAACAAAACCCCAACAGCCACCAAACCCAAACCACATACACACACACACAAAAAAAGAGAAGATAAATTCTCAAAATGGACTAAAATATTTATAAGCTTGTTTTGCAGGCCAGAACTGGTAGCAAGAAAACAATTTCCAAAAATGCCCTACTACTTCCTAATGACCTGTTATGTCCCCACAAAGATATGTTAAATTAGCAATGATCTCTTCGCATGTTTCAATTAAAAATAAATCAATAAATAAATGGTTTTCATAATTTCTTCCACAGAGCTAGGAAAGGAAAGAAAGAAGGTTTTTATAATCAGAAGAAAACAAGGGAACACAGACAGCAAACTCATTTCCACCGTGGCTGTTTTTAAGCTCAAACACCAAAAACTCTTAACCAAAAATACAACCCCCCCTGAGATTATTCATCATCTCAATGCACAGTATTTTTGCAAACACTTTTAGTATATTTTTCTGCCGTTCTCTTCTCACAATAATAATAAAAAAGAGACATCTAAAACAAGGAGGGCTTTTTACAGAATGCCACAATAATTAACGGCTCATTCAAGGAGGTTTGTCTCCAAGAGTAAAAAGCGGCGGAAGCAAGAAAGCTACTGCCAGAGCAAGAGGCAGAGTTATGATCCTGATAGACTACAGAGATTATGCAATCACTGAGCCCCAACTTCCATGCACATCCATCACTAGCAAATCAGATTAAGAAGGGAATTTCAAAAATATGATGACATCCTGGTGTGAGCTCTGCCATAGAGCAGATTTGCTTTCCCCTATGCACTCATCTTGATGTGGCTTAAAGAACAGGCATGAAGAGCTGAGAAGCAGCCTTCGCCAAGCAAAGTAATAAGGGAAAACCATGATCTGTTGGCTACAACTCCCCCTAGTGAATTTGGTTAAAAGTAGCTTGGTACTAATGTGTTGGAAGAAACGTGTCAAATTAAGGAAAATGTGCGTAAGGACATCCAGATTGGAAGAAAGCACCAAAATATCATAACTCTCCTCTTTATTGTATGTAATCTTATAGTTAG
>WEIS01032083.1:0-11693 GCA_013389965.1 Todus mexicanus | reverse complement strand
GTGGGGGAGTTTTGGTGCATTTTGTTTGCTTTTTCCACTGGGCAGGGATGAACACACAGAAGGTGCTCTGAGGCTATGAACAAATCCACACTCCAATGCACAGACTGTGTTTGGATCCAGGGTTTTGGCTCAACTGCCTACTTCAAACCCATGTAGGGATTCTCCCGTGCAGGTTGATGTTCTGTTTTAACCAAATTAAAGAGACAGCAAAGAGCATAAAATGCAAGCACAAATCTAGGCCTCCTCACCTGGCCCCAAATCTCATGAATACTTGAACCAGAGCCTTTTCTGTAGCTCCTTCCCTAGACACCTGCTTGGATAAACGCTGAGCCCTGAAGCATTATGCTGTGAAGAGTAATGAAGTGCAGTATGGAAAGAGCTGTGATCTGGAGCATCCCAAAATCTTGACTTAGAGCTGAGTGTTTTCTCAAGTGTTTAGAGCAGCTTCCACTTTCCAGTCAATCACAAGAGCTTCAAGATTCCTGATACCTCTGGGAGAAGTCCAGTTCTCTACTGTGTCAAGAGGCCGCAAGACTGAGTTCACCCACTTTGTTCGCCATCTGAAGTGTTACCAAGCAGCCCTGGCTCACGTAAGCCCACCACAGTGTGAGCACCTCCACAGGTACCACCCCTGTAAGCCAGGAACAAAACTGTGGGATGATTTAAGGCAATATTTCGTCATATCAGGTTAGACTACAGAGCAATGATTTGGAGTAATCAAGCAGTGATCAAATGATCCCTCCCCATACTGCATCTACCATCCCAGTGTTAAATTAATTCCATTTACTACTAAGGGCATATGAGTTGGAGACCATCACGTTACCCATAGCACTATAGATGAAATCTCCCTTCAAAGGGAAGCTACTGTGTAGCTAAGTCAGAGAATGGTCCAAGCATTGTCTAATGACAAATGACTCCTGATGTCATGCTTGTTGTACACAAAGCAGAGGAAGAAAGCATTGGGAGCTCTGTGGAAACAAGTTTTTATCTTGAATCATGGGTGATTACTTTTGCTTTATCTTGTATAGCTCGAGTAGTCACAAGGTATCTGTCCTTTATCAAAGCCTGACCTTGCCTGAGTGGCTTTCTGCAACCTAGTCCCACTGGACAACTGTATGCCGCCGAGACAAATAGTTGTGTTATGGTTTTTGTCATCCTTTAATTTCATTCAGCCACTACTTGTGTTTATGCTATTGACAAGTGTCAGATGAGTCAGTAGAATGTCCCCTATTATGTATAAAATCAAATACATAACAGGGAACTGCTAACCTTATGTGTAATCCTTTGAATTACCCACAATGGGAGTCTGAATCAATGGACTTCTGCACACAAATGAAAGGAGATGTAACATTTTTCACTCATCCCAAACGGCTATTAATCTTCTCCAAGAGCAGCAGCCAGCATTTTCCAAAACATGTGATTTAGGACAGCAGGACTTTTGGTACCCCCCTTTAAAAGGAGCTCAGTTTTCAGAGAGCACTCGACACTCAGCAGCTAAAAATTCATTCTCTTTTGCAGGATCACCTGTTTTAGATACCCAAATAGAGGTCTTTAAAGACCTCTAAGTGTTTGAAAGTTATGATTGGAAGATTCAACAAACTATATTCGACAAAGGGCACCAATGTTTCATCATAGACTGATCACAGTCTGAAATGTCAGGAAGTAGCTTTCCTCCAGGAAAATGTTTGTGGGCGCTCTTTTCTTCCTTGCCTCTTAAACAAGTGTCAGTGAAATGCTTGGGAGCACTGCAACAACTGACTAGATGGATCATTAGATAAGGCAATCGTTTGGTCAGTAGGTAAACAGACGGATGTTTGTGGAGAGTCTGTGAAATGTAACTCTGTAATGGTTTCTCATAATATCGGTACAACCCATTCACTCCCAGTCTCTCTTTTGGCTTTTCAAAGATCACGTTGAAAATGGCTTTTTAGAGGCTCAAGAAATATTTTCTTATGCACCTCACAGCACTGTCTTTGCAAATGCAAAGTACTGTATGCCATGCTACATTTATGCACTTCAGGTTTGATAGATGAGGGATGCTAATGGAATATAAACTATCAAATTAAGAACTTTCCTATTAGGGATGCCAACAGTGTTTGCTGTACCTAGCAATGTGAGATGGTGCTTGCAATTTTTCTCTGCTTTTTAATATGATGCAATATGCACATTCTCATATGTCACTTCTTAAAGAAAGGCAAATGTATGGTTTTAATGAGGAGGCGTTCCAGAATCACAAGCAACTGCATTATTTTACACTGAGCAGGTTCATAACGCAGCCTGCAGAAACTGCTAGATGATTATACTTCACACGGAAACTTTAAGACTGACTCTCCTGTTCGCACGTGCATCAACTTTGCTCTACTCACACATCATTCACTTCAGGAGAGATGCCCTGCCCTTGTCCTGCAATAGGATAGATCATGACTGAGGAATGGGAACCGCATCTCACATCCAGGGTTTTGTCTTCCGTAGATGACAAGACATTGAGAGGAGTTAGAGAAAGACAAGGTGTGCTGAATGTATCTGAGCCACAGCCGCAACTCGTGAAAAACCTCTCAACTGAACCTGTGCAACCACATCGGCACTAGTGGGGAAGCTGTGCAGAAGCAGGCTGGGATAAGAGATGGATTGGGAGATAGAGCCTGTGAGTGACCTCTCAAAGCCGTGATCTGAGAAGGCACTGATTTACATGCCATTTGGAAGGAGGCAGCATGGAGAAAGGGGTAGATGAGGAGTTGGATCCCCTCCACCTGGACTATTACTTGCCTGCATTCCCTCTCCTGCTTTCATGCTCTGCACAGTTTGCTAATCAGATTGCAGCCTGCTTGCTGCTTGCTTGCCTGCTGGAAGGCAAAGGAAGGGAAGTAATAAGAGGGGATCTCTTTCAATAAGCAATTTGCAAAGGATGTTTAGGACAGAGCAGTCTCCAGTGGGGCATGCTAGCTCTGTAAAAGGTCCCTTAGATTAGATTACAGAGGACTCCAAAGTGGGAAGGAAGAGTAAATAGTGTGGTTGGGCACTTGTTCCTCCAGCTGTCTCTGGTGAGGGTAATGCAGTTCAGTGCAGCTAACTGCAAGATTAATGGAACTGTTCAAATATTTAATCCTATAAAGGTATTACATGAAATGCTCACTGTAGCCTGCATGTTTTTCAGCTTGCCAACAACGTATGTGTGCGTGTGTGTGAGTGCTTCAACATGGGGTCAGGGCAAGGAAAGGATAAAACAAATCCCATACAGTTACTGATGAATAAACATGATCATAGCTTCGTATTTCTTAATGGGGCTGGGGAGCTCTGCAAGGTTTTGGCAATACAGTGAAGGCAGTTGATCAGACCTGGGTTTTCTGGCTGGGTTTTGCAAGAGATATTGGCTGACCATAGGGCTGTTTGTCTGTCTTGTACGAGTCAAAACAAGGAGAGAACAGTTGTTGATATGAGCTGTAGGAAGGATGGGAAAGATCTCCGACTCCCTGAATTTTCAAATTTCTAACATGGAAATATGCGTCTTCGTCCAAAAAGATTTAGGTCAGTGTAGGACATGGGCACAGGAGCAGACAAGCACTCTATCGTTACCACAGATCACACTTTCACTCTCCTCACCCCATCACAACCCAACTTCCTCAATCAAAGCACTCTTAGCAAACTGAATAATTTCTTAACTTACTTTGCTGCTTGCAGTGCCCTGAAAAGACCCTCTTCACCTGACAGCTACAGCAAGCTGTGCCTAAACAACAGTCCCAGCTGTGTATGTGTGAGCCAGTGACAGGCAGTGTGGCTGTGGTACACACCAAGGGGGCTCAGTGCAGACCACAGACACCACCTAGTTGTAATGGTGATGCTTCAGCAGCACTCCACAATGCCATACCACGCTGCTGGTAGAATCCACACTTGCTTACGGCCACTGCAAGTACCAGCCCAAAGCAAAGGCACTCCTGCACTGACACAGCCAGAGAGGGACTTATTTGCAGGAGGCCAAGCATCAAGTCCAACCTTCTTGTGAGAATAAAAGCAGGGTGTTTTTCATAAGGTGGATATTTTCATATCTTTGTCAACAGCTGTGTGATGTTGCTGTGGGTGGAGGCTGGCTGGAGGGCACAGAGGGACACGTGGCTCCCTCTGAGGCAATTACCCAAGTACCTCCAAAGAAATGGGAGATTTTAGCCAGCAAGAAAAGGGAACTGTTAGAATGGGAGAGGTGGGACTGAGTGATGGGTTTGGAGCTGCACTCTGAACAACGCTAAGAGGAGCAGAGGACCAAAGAAACAGTAGTCAGGGAACACTTCTTTCTAAAGCCCTTTGTTTCTTTTTTGTTTTATCTGAGTTTTCTCCATCTCTTAGAAAGTTAATCACTTTAGTTAGCATCCTAAAACAACCTAACTTTTTGAGCTTAACAACCTGACTTTTTGGAGGAGCTTATTATAAGGCGTAGGCATGGACAGATCAGCTTCCATTCTCAGTCTCACTTGAGGTCCCATCAGAGTTTTGAAGCAGGAAAATGTCTTTTAAGGAAAAAGATTTTCATGCAGGCTTTGACTGAGGGGGCAATGATTGTTAATCCTGTTGACACCGAATTAAATTCTCCCACTAACTCTACTTGCAATGTGATAAGAAAGAACGAGCAAGTTTGCTTACTACAGTTGTTAACAGTGTCACACCAGTGCCAGGATACCCCAACTCACTTCCAACAGCACATTTTCATCCAGATGTGTATGAAGCACCTAAAGGCAGGAAACAGAGCCTGCTGAACCTTCCTTCAGGCACATTCGTGGTAGCCCTTTTTTACCTAACACATGCCTCTGGCAAAGGGCTAGACTAAAGCCTGCAGTTCGTTTCCCATGAGAGGACAGACTGGCCACCAGACTGCCATGACTTTCTGATCACTGCTGGCTATCAACTGTGGACTTATTATTTGCAAAGTGGCCTGCTCTTGTTTTGGGCCTCACTTCACTGCTTTTCCCATTACCAACACACCATGATTTATTGCATTTATTCTAACTCATCATGCGTGACAAAGCAGAGATTTAGGATGGCACTGCTCAGCCATCTAGGCCGTCACTTTCATGTGGTGTGTAGCAAAGGCCTCTGAGAGACAGGAAATTGTTTCTGGTGGTTAGAAGTAGCAAAGACATCAGGGAAAGTGTTTTGATCCTGAATGGCTCTGGGGAGCATTTAGGTTCTCCTAATGGCTCCATTTAATAGATAAAGCCACAGATAAACACAGACATAGGCAAGACAGTGATTTATTCAAGACATATATCCCCTCCTCTTCTCTGAGCTCACAACTGGGAGAATTTCCTCACAAGTTTGTTTGACCTGTTGCTTTTTTCCCACAAGTTGCTTGGCTGTAGCTCAGCCCAGCTCAGCAGAGACAGCACAGGCAATCAGGCCACCTGCATGGGACTTCTGAAAATGCAGGCCATGGTCCAAATTCTCTTTTTCCCTGCAGAAAAAGTTCTGGCTAAAAGGAAAAGACAGTCATGTCAGGTAATGTTATAAGGGAGAAGGAATTATATTCCCCCTCCTCTCAAGATCTCCTTTCCCAGCAGTCTTTTACAGTGGGTAGCCATGAAAAGGAGAGCTGAGCGAACCTCCCTTCCTCTCCATACCACTGTCCTGGGAAACAAGGACAGAGGGCAGAATGACAGAGTAAGTTTGTTTGCAAGGAAATGCAGGATGCTGCCTGCTCCAAGCCTTGCTGCCTGCTCCAACCCCCAGCAGTGCAGGATGCTTAGGGCCTTGTCCACTTGAACTTTGAATTTCTCCAGCGGTGGAGATCCAGGGACTCTCTGGGCCCTCATTCAATTCAGTGCAATCTTCTGGGGGAATTTGTTTTTCTTTATGGAGAAGAATTTTTCTTGCTGCAGCTTGTACCCTTTGCTTCCTGTCCTAACATTATGCACCTGTGAGAAGAACCTGGCTCCACCTTCTCTATAACCTCCTTTAACCAGGTGAAAGGACCAATAAAATCTCCCCTTGCCTTCTCATCTCCAGGCAGAACAAATCCAATGTCCCAGCCTTTTCTTTTACATCCTGCACCCCAGCTCCCTGTCCGTTTTGGTGATCATCTACCAAAAGGACCACGATCCATTTTGCTGGTGTCTTTCTTGTACTAGGGGCACAAAACTAGGCACAGTAATTCCAGACACAACCTCTCAGCCTCTACCAGGGGGAGATCCCAATGTGGTCACAGCTCTGCAGCCACACACAGAAGGCAGCTCCATAATCCAAAAAGGATCAGAAACCACAACCCTTTGCAGAGCAATGAGCAGCTACTGCTACACAAGCAAAGCTTTCTGAAGATACTGGAGACACCCCTGAAGCCCAAGAGGGACAAGGCAATTCAGGATGCATACAGGAAATAAAACAAGACCCAAGGGCTCACACAGAGCAAAGAGAGGGGTTGCAGTTGGGCATAGAATCGCCATTTGGAAAACGCATTAGTCATGCTATTTATGTAAGTACAATAAATCAGTGTAAAGCCAAAGAGCCAAGCAATCCGAAAGCTGCAGAGACCTCAGTGGAGGGCAGAGCAATGACAGCCAATAGCTCTTTAAATAATAATAGTGTTTTTCCTATAGGACTCTTGATTCTTATCATTGCTGTGCACAGCATGCAAAGATAAAGCTCCCTATGCCCCACAGATGGCTCCAATTTCCCAAATAACTGATAGCTGGAGCTCTCCTCAGAGGATCAGGTAGAGGAATGAAAAAGGAGCATCTTAATGGTTGCATTTTTCATTCAGCACAAAGCTGGTTTGGTTTGCACCCGGGTGTAGGCTGGCAGTGGTTGCACTGACATGACTGCCCTGAGAGGGAAAATGGGGACTGACAGCTCAATTGTGTCCTGAATATCCCAGCAAACAGCCCAGACCTGCACCTAGGAAAGGCTACGTAAATAGTTCAGGCAAAATGACTGTGAAATAACGAAAAACTTGATTTACTTCAAAGGAAGTAACGCATGGACTCCCCACACTGTATTTCACACCTGCAGTCAAGCTGTCTTTAAAAGGAATGAGAGGAGATGTGGAAGGAGACGTGGGATGAAAACAGACTTAACATTAATATACAAGAGGTTGTTTTGGGGGTTTTTCTCCAACAGTAAAGAAATGCAGCAGATCTCAAATCGCAGACACAAAAAAAAAAAAAAAGAAAATAAACGGGGAGAGAGCGAATCCCACTATCCTCTTCAATCTTCCCTATAGATTATGATGGGGTGGGCCAGGGGGTGAGTGGTGGGCAAGGGGAAGGTATTCCCATCTTGGAGCTACAAATTCAAAACCTAAGAAGAGCCCAATGATAAAAACTATTGTCAGAAGTGAGATATCTTTCTTCTGGTGTTGCAGAAGCATGGGTTCAGCACTGTGTTGCATGAGGAAGCACGTACTGTGACAACCAGGATAATTCTTTCTCCATCAACAAACAAACTCAATCAGAGCTTTCCATTGTTGATTGTTGTTTTCTTTTGTTGTATACTCCATTTCTTTTTCAGTGGAAGTAGAAAATACATTAGGTGTATCCATCACGATCCTAGTGCCAGAGAGCTTCCTTTTTCGATTGCTCAGGCATCTTAGTAATGGTCCTCAGGGATACCAGGCACATTGATGCAAAGAGGTGAGGCAAGCAAGAAGATGGAGGAAAACATCTTGGGACCAGACTCCTCTGAAAGTGAAGTGACTTGCCCAAGGCCATCTGGAGATCTGTGTCAGAGCCAGAGGATGGGAGCTCTCAGCCCCAGTTGTTTCCTTAGTCACAAGACCAAGGTTCTTCCTAAGCTAACAACAGGCTAAGCACACGTTTTCTCCTTTTACCAGCTCATATGTAATAAGTAATAGATGAGGTCACATCCTCACTGGGATGGTATCGCAGGACGGGAAAAGTAAGGAATCTGCTCCGCCATTGTCTCCCTATGCCAGGTCTCAGCCTCTGAAGCAGGCGACATGATGAAGAGGGCTACAGGTCAATGTCTCAGATGCAGGCTGGGGAATGTGAAGAGGAGAGTGCTTGAACTGCAGATTTGGTGTGTAAGACATGACAGCTTGGCCTCTAAGCAGATGCAGTACATGACTGTCAAGGCTGTCACTGCAGTTCAGGCAACCTGCACAGGTTCACTGGGTCACACTTTGAAAGGAGGCACAAGCTGCAAGGATTGTTTGCCTGAATATTTAACACTGCAACAGTGCATGCAATTAAAGACATAGATATCTGACTAATTTGCTCAAGCAGTCATTCCTGCACATTTAAACATGTGAATCTGTGCCATGGTGGTGCAAGGAGAAGCTAATTGATTTTAGCAACACCAGGACTGGGTAAACAATTATTCCCAATTCTTTTCCGCTGCCTTCAACACTTCTAATTGCCAGTTGTTCAACTGGAAACAATTCAACAGTTCCTAAACCTATATCTTGGCCAAACTAGGTTGTTCTAATTCATTTTTGTGTTGAAGAGGCAAAGTATGTAGGGATGAAAGGTAATACCTTTTATTATATCATATTATTATTCTCTCTCACTCTCTGGAAAGGAAAGAGAGTGTCTTTATGCTGAATTGTCAATTGTTACTCTCTTCAGATCTCACACACTTCAGAGCCTTTCTTGCTCAATGAAGCCCAGAAAAAAATCACCTCCTTCCAGTTACAATGACATTCTTGTTACAGCAACAATGCAGCAGCTGGGTGCTGAGGTTGAGATTATGATCCTTCGATCCTGGAAGAAGTGGATGCTTGTTAATCAGCCTGAGGAGGAACTTGCACATGCAGGAGGTTGCACCAGCAGCAGGTCTTGTACCGCCACCATACACAAAGGTTGGCAAGCAACATCAGCCTGCATTTATGCTTTTGTGTGTTACAGAATACCCAGCAGAATTACCTTGATTTGCCACAAAAAAATAGTGATAAAATCCAATAGAGGGGTTTCTGTAGTATTTGGAGGAATGACGAGAAGAAAGGCATGTTCCTCTGATCCTTTATGACCTTTCTAGCTACAGTGCTGCTGTATATGTTTTGTCCATTGGAAACCAAGAGGTTGATCTGACCTTCCACTCATACACAAAAAACCCCAAAACCCAAGACTCACCCAAGGACTCTCCCGGGTTTCCATTTCTCTGTTCTTTTCTGGAAATAGCAGAAATAGAAAATGTTGTATTTGTTTGTTCATTGAAACCCTTTGCACAATGTTATTTTTATGGCTAGAACCATTGCAAAGCATCTTCAGAGGGCTTCTGGGAAAGGCAGTGGGAGTTGAGCTGTGCCACACCACACCGAGCAACTGCAGATGCACATCTCAGACAAGGCTGCAAGGCACAGAGAGAGGCAGCACAGTTACCAGAGAAAGCCAGGGAGCGGGAGCAAAGCCTGTTGTGACTGCTGCTCTGATGAGCAGAGGAACAGGTATGCTGAAGACCTAAAGAGACAGAAGAAATCTTCTGACACAGTGGTAAGAGAGAGGCTTCAGCTGAGAAGAGGAATGGATGTGATTAGTTTCGAGGGACCTGAAGGCAAGATGCAATAGACTCAAAGACGATGGAGAGCATGTGTAGGTCCCTGCAGGAAATCAGTGCAGTAGCTGGAATTTTTTTTTTTTTTCTTGGATATAAATCGAGGCTTCATTGCTAGCACAGAACAAACAATGAGACAGGGGACTGATAGGGCTGCTGTTAATAGAGGTTGAGTCTTTCCAGATGCCCTTTCTCTGTTCAGGACCTTTCAGCTGTTGCCAGTCTCCAAAGACTTTTTCTAAATTTTCACTTCCTTATATATAAATGAAGGAAGTTAACTACAGGGACAGAGGATCCCAGACTAATTGCTGTCTATGTCAGCTTATGGAAAATTATCACAAAGCAGGTGTGCTATTACAAGAAAGAGCAACAGCAACATTGCCTAACAAAGTGGAAAGAATCTCCAAATACTCTGTATGTGGGGCAGAGGAACGTTCAACAACAAAAAAGAAGAATAGCAAGTGCAGAGGTGCTTTGCATTCAGTGGCTGGGTGTCCTGCTTCTGCGAAAAATCCCGTTAGAGCAGAGTAAAGATTTTGGGGGTCCTGCAAGTCATGGCCTCTCTAAATCTGGACACTTTCTGTCTTCACAAACCTCCTGTGCTTGTCTTTCTGGTCAGGGATAATCTGTCGTGATCCTTTCCATGTGCTGTCCAAGTCAAAGCTTAGAAGGTGAGAATAAAATAAAGCAAAACCTAAATTTATTCAAATGCAAGAAAGCTCTCTTTTTTTCCTTTCTCTTATTTTTTTTTTTAATTTGGTTGGAAGGAGTGTCTTTGCTTCCCTTTATCCAGGCTGGCTTTTCCATCTGCAGATAGCAGCACTGGCAGCTGCAGCTCCACTCACAGCATCCCAGCTCCAGCTCTAGAAAATAGTGGTTTTCATGGTTCTGGAGGGAACGGGACATGGATAATATTGTGTGCGTGGTTAATCCCTCCAAAATCCTCTGGTTGAAAGACAACTATGGCAGGTGTGTGCAGATGGGAGAGGGAGCAACACAGAGCACTTAGAAAAATACTTGAAAAAACCCAAAAACAAAAAACAAGAGAAAGAGTAGGTCAGGAGTGAGGAATGAAAAAGACATCTTTAAACAGACTTATTCAGTGTTATTGCATGGCATAATGATAGGGAAGATTAGCCATTGGCCCTGATGGGTTTTAACATGAAATATTGCACCCAGAAAGTGGGAAAGCTGAAGCCAGCATGCAGAGATACGGCCTCACATCCAAACCATTTTTAGCCCTGATGAAACCTGGGGTCCTTCAATTGCTGCGCTGGAGCTGCCTGGAGTGAGGGGTGGGACAGCAACACACTCAACCTTTTTTGCCTCAGACAATGAAGCCACATCACAAACATCCTGGAGACAACTGAGGCATCGCCTGGGAGGACTCCAGGACTAGGGTTTTTCCTTTGTGCTTCATGGCTATAGACTTCAGAATGCCTGGATTGCAACAGAGATAGGGCTGGAGAAGCAGGGCTGGAAGATTACACCATCCACCGTGGTCTGAGGAGGGAAATTATTCCAGAAGCTTCTGATGGGCTGAAACCCTACAAAATGTTTTCTTCCTGTTGCTGGGACTGCAGGGAGCGATGCTGGGTCTGCAGCAGGAAAACAAAATGCAAGTAAGTTGGGGGGAACCACCCACCTGGGACATATGTCTCCAGAGCCTGCACCAAAACCCCAGGAAACATCTCCCACTTCTAACAGCCATGTCCTTGCAGGTTTCCCAAATGTCCTTTGTAGAGGACATTTTGCAACAAGGTGAAAGTGGCAAATGGCTGGATAGACAGAGGAAGAACAAAGAAATGACATTGATCCTTAGTGCTGGAGTTCCCTGCTATGGCACTGTCCTGTTCTGCAGTCATAGGAAAATACACGGAATTCTCTGAAGAGTGCTGTCAAGGGTTAGGGCTGGGCCTGCCACTACAGAAGTGACAGATGCTCTCTAATAACACCTCTCCCTTCACAGAAGGGGAAGAGAAAGAGAAAAAGGGACAGAGACATGTGGGTTGGAAAAGAAAACTTTAACTGCTTTAATGAAAATAATAACAATTAAATGAGATATACAGCTATATGCAAAATCAATATTTAACCCAACCCCCCCGATGGCAATTACATCACCGTCATCGTTGACACTNATGGCAATTACATCACCGTCATCATTTACACTGTGGAGCAGGTATTGGGGAAGTTCCAGACTGGAC
>WEIS01032082.1:3241-27185 GCA_013389965.1 Todus mexicanus | reverse complement strand
CCGAGCTTATGAACACAGCCTACGTGTCTGGAGATGTTTGGGAAGGTGTGGAATAGAAGAGTAGTCGGTGAGCAAATACTCCCAGAAATGCATTTGGCAAATGCTACTACTCTTCCAGGGACTGTCCACCCCCAACTCCAAGTGAAAAACAAATAAATTAACCTTGGCGTTGTCCTTGAGGAACGAAGCTCAGTCAAAATGATTTCTTTCTATGGATGCCTTGCAGATCATCGTAATGACAAGTAACTTGTCTGGGCACCGTGACAATTTGTGGATTTTGTCTATGGATGTGAAGTTTCACTGAACACAGCACTCATAAATGCAGATAAATTCCTTTTGGATCTAATTCCACTACGGTCCACTCCACTATTAGAGATGGGTGTCAAATGTTAAGATGGGATAAAGCACTCAGCTGTTCCAGATGTTTATTCAAAACCATTTGAATAAACTAAGCTGAGGTAGAGCAGCCTCAGGAGAACGAGCTCTCTCACAAGATGTTTGATACTTCCTGGGTTTGATTTTACAAAATATAAATATTTCTAAGTAGTGTTTCAGCTTTTGTGCTTCTATTCCTGATTAAAACCAGGAAATGTGGCATTACTCTGGGGAGGTAAATGAAATCAAGGGAGGGAAACCAATCCTCTTCTTGATACTTCAGAAGTGTTCTGGTTCAGGTTCTTGGATGAGTGGTTCTCCCATTCCCAATATGAGGAGTTTAGTTAAAAACACGGCACTACCAGTTCACAGCTTTGGTGGCATAAGCTGGAGAGCCACAGCTGAAGGAATTGCCCCAAATGAAGTGTGGTTCCAGAGTTACAGAGGCAGCATGACTGTGTGTAGTGGTAGTATTCTAGTGGTTCTTTCATGATTCTCCATAAGGCACCAAATCAAGCAGGTCTTAAAACATGAATGTAACCAAAATGAACAGGGAACCAGCGCTGGTTTCTAAGCGCTGCTCTTCCGTGCAGCTGAGACATTTTCAATGCTCAGCAGGAAAGCCTCCATTGGAGCTTGCTGATGAAATTTCACCTTTAAGCTCTGGATGTCCCTAGAAGAGAAATGTTTTTGTATGTGCATATGAGAGAGTGCACAGAGTTTGCATTAAACGCAAGCTGGAAAAAGCACAACTTTGGCCGTTTAGAAGCTTGTCCAAATGGCATCCCATGTATCTTTCCTTGCAGGGAGCTCTAGCCTGTCCGTTCAGTTTTACTGTGAAATTTGGAAAGGGATATCTTGCATGTTTTCCTTAATGACGTGGTGCAGGAAGACTTTCTGTTTGCTCTTATGGATGAACATAGAGTTCATCTGCCAGTACATCATCAGCAAACACAGCTTTGCTCTGTCTGTGTTCCAGTTTGTCCAAATTCCATGTGGCTGCGTCAACACAGCACCAAGCCCAAACTAATATATTTAGTCACTGGCAGGGCTTTCCCATTCCGGCTTGGCATCATGTTAACCACAAGGCTTTGACCACCTTGGAAAGTGGGCAGATTGAGCTTGTGTCTGTTCACAGTATGTCATATAAGTCCCTGGAACCATTGGAGTACTGGCCTACTTCCACTTTGGACACCCTTTTTGTACACTTGCTTGTTTTCTTAATGCATGGTATTCAGCTGCCTCCCCTCCTCCTTCCTTTCAGCAGCATCAGCACAAGGCTAATTTTGATGTAAAGCCTGGGGCAACTTGTCAGAAAGTTTAAAATCAGATTTTTGATTTATTATATCATCATGCAGAAGACATCAAATACATTTTATCAGATTATTTTGCTGAATTGTTAAACTACTAGCTGTGTTTTCCCTCCAAAATTGGGTGGAATGGAATACTTGTGTTAATGTCTCACAGGAGTACCTACACCAACATGGCTTTCACTTCTACTGAGTAGTGGTACCCAAGGCAGAGATGACAGAAAAAGTTTTGAACATGGAGCTGCTAAGCAAGTATCCTTTTCGAAGCAGCCACAAAGCTGGTCCAAGGTGTAGATTAAGTGATCAACCCTTTCACATGTTTGCAGAATGCCTGGGCTCGTTCTCCCTGAGAAGAGGTAGAAGGTTTTTTCTAGCCTCGACCAATATTTTCTGCTCCATCTTTCACTGTCAAAACCAGCAGTTAGAGTATCTTGTCCTGTTCCCATCCCTTTTCCCACCTGGCTTTGTCCCTGACCCTTCATTAGGAAGAAGAATGGAGAAGAAAGGATCTGAGTTCTGGGAAGTGGTATGTAGGATATGTACGCCTAGCTAGTTACAGCCGCAGTACGGACAGAAAAAAAATGAGTAAATATTGGCTTAAAAAATACTTGTGGATGCTTCTGCTTTAAATCACTTAAATCTCACTTTGAAGACTTATCCCTATAACCTTATTCATCTTTCACAAACAGCGAAATTCCATAAAGTCCCATGTGGGGCGGAGAGCTTTTTATTTTAATAAACCTTCTCAAATTGATTTCTCCTGTGGGGCACTAGGCCAGGAGTGTGTGCAAAGCAAGGAGAGAAAAAGACAGCAAAGCATCGGTCAGCCAGACAAGGAGCACACACATGCTGCTGGGTTGTCTCCCACACTACCAGCACACAAGAGGCTTTGCCTGCAACCACATGTGGAGTGCTGGAGCTCCATGGACTTCCCTTCGAGGGAAAGATATAAAGAAAAAGCAGGGAAGGGAGTTGCTTCTTTCCTTCCTTCCTTCCTTCCTTCCTGCTTATCCTAGACCATACTTAGCAAAATAAATATCAAGCAAAGAGAATTATGGATACAAAATACTTGTTTGGAGTTCCAAAGACTGCTAATCTTTAAATCTTACCTTGGATAAAGGAAACGTGTGTTCAGAATACTGCCTTTTCACCCAACCACTTCACTCCCTCATTTACTGACAATAAATAAGATTACGTATAGATATTGTTTCTACTTTCCAGTTAGCTGTGCTGAACAACACAACTATGGAAAACGAGCTCAGGGTTCAATTCCAGAAGGCACTTCATTAACAAAAATGACATAGAACCCCATCACACACACTTGGCAGCATCCTGAAAAGGGTTAATGAAGGACCTATTTGCCTCCCCCATCTGTGAAAAAGTCCCAATCAAAAACCAGCTGCTGTAAAAGGCTGTAGCCCAGCAGGAAGAAGAGTAGTAGATGGAGAGGTGTTGGAGCAGCAAGCTGTAGGAGATGAGCCTGCCAAGGAGGGCTGATGGAGCTGGGAGGGGTAGGAAGCCTTGGTCGAAGCTTTGGTCCTTTGGTTGTTCAATCCTGGTTTGGAAGCTGGAGGAGAAAGTGTGTATTGGGTCCGTGGTTTCCAATAGGAAGAAGACTGAACTTTCTGGTTTGGGAGACCCATGTGTTTGGCCTCAGTGCTGGGCATATGACCTTCCAGGCTTGGGGGAGTGATTCTAATGCTAAATGCTGTCATGGAAAGTTGGGGAAAGGTGAATGGGCTTGAAAGTCCCTTTTCAAATATCTTCCCTCAGTGAACAAAACCAAAGGTGCTGAATATTTTGCCCCTCTGCCACCAAAAGAGGTAAGTTTCAATTAAAATAAATCTGGTATTTTTATCACTTTATCCTCTTATTGCAGAGCTTGTACTCACGTCTCAATAATCCCACTCTTACTGCCATATTTTGTGTGTATTTGTGTTGCTGCTTACTATGAAAGTGCTGCAAATTATTTACAAAGAGATGTTGACTTGGTTAGGCTTCAAATCCAGTAACTNGTTGACTTGGTTAGGCTTCAAATCCAGTAACTTTTTTTCCTCTCCACCCTGAAATGTGCCAGAGCTGGAATGTAAGCAAGGAGTTGGGACTTGCTGGATGCTACTGGAGAGGAGCAAGGAGCGTGGCATCCATACAACCTTATACATCCTGTAAGAGTTCTTTCCTCTGTGTGATTCCTTAGTTCATTTTTTGCAATCTGTCCAGAGGGGACTGTACCCCTGGGGGCGTTGGTAAGTACAGGTATAATCCTGGGATCTCATTAAATTTAAAAAGCAGGTCTAGGGGAAAAAAGGTCATTTAAATTAATATTAGCACAGAAGTGTGCGCTGGAGCTGGGAACGGAAAGGCTTAAGGGAGCTGGCAAATGCCTTCAGCAAAATAAGATGTGATAGAAACGATGTGTCAGCTATCAAAGACATTGACTAGGAGCTGAAAATGGCAGTAGGAATACATTAATAAAACTTGAAAACAACAGCTTAAGGTGTTTGGTAGCTGGTTTCCTTCATATCTGTTGAAGAGATGGAAAGATGATATGAGAGAATAGGGACTATTCCCCAGACTTGCTTATGTCATTCTCCAACAAATGTGGTGCAGACTTTGTGAGCAATGTGTTTCTCAAGTGCTTTATTTTGTACTCATTACCTTTACCTGTGAAATAGAAAGTGCAAGGAAGACCACAAGCCAAATGACAGATCCCTAGACATGTTCATCAGTAAACTGCACCGGTATAATTATAATTAAGCTTCCTGCATGTGACAGCAGTGAGCTGGATATTCTAGCTGTCTGCTAGCCAAGTAAAAACCAGGTAGCTCATCTGTTTGTATGAAGTAGGAACCTGTTGAGATAGGAATAGGGAAAGGACACCTTAGTGCTTCTTGTTCGAAACTTTTTTCTGCTGGGAGTTGTGCTTGCAGTATTTGAGGTGAGACTACCAGAAATGTTGACATCAATATAGATCCTTTAATTTCATCTGTCCTGTGTTATTTTGGTGTCTCTTTGGTATTGTGAGGCAAGTCTACTGCCTTGTGTGGGGTCCTTGTTTGTGAGAACCATTCCCATGCTGGATTTACCTGAGATATCTGGTGGTCTCCAAAGTCTTCACTCAGGATATTGGAGAGACTGCAACCTGTCTTTGTTAGCGTGCCTCTATGGAAAGAGAAACTTGCTGGGGGTTGTGATCCTGGAGAAATGGGCCATCTTGGGCAAAATGAGGATTTAGTCTTGAAGAAGAATGACTCCACCTTATAGCTTGAAATTAGGGTTCTTACTAAAGCTGTATGGTTATGACATGCTACTTGGACACTTGTATACTGAAATTTTGAACCTTTCACATCCCATAGTGCAAGACTTGAATTGTTGATATGCATACTTGGATAAGTAGCTTGGTCCCAGTGTGCATGGGATGTTGGTGGCTTCCCTACTGGAATACCAGGATGCTGCTAATACCACTTGACTCTGTGAGGTTTTGCATCTTGAATTGCACCCCATTTACAGTAGCTTTACAATGCTATCTGCGTGGGGGTTATTTTCTTGCAGTCATAAGGCCTGGAAATTTCTTTAAGTGGAAGCCAAGATAAGTGTGACTGTCAAAGCAGGGGATGAATGTGCAACAGAAATAGTTCCTATGACTTAATGCTGAGTTACTCCATCTGGGACCACTACAGTGTTGGCTTCCTATGAATGAGAGTCCCGAGGGTTATTGCTAGCTGCTGCCCCAGCAATTCGAAGAAGCTGCTCTAGAAAATAGCTTCGTTATTCCGTGTTTGTCGCGTCTGCACCTCCATCTCTTCAACTCTTTGGGAAATATCCTTGGACAAGACATGCTTGACAGGTATGGAAAAAAAATCAAGCAAAGCAAAATGCTGGTCTCTTCCAAAGACGGAAGTGTTACCACGTTGGCTGGGCCTCTAATGTTGCCATGTTAGCCATATAGAAAGATGGCGTGGAAAGGAAAGCTTCAGTGTACTTGGGAGTTCTCACAGTCCTGTTTTTGTGTTATTTGTGTTTGCGACAGTATCAGCTTTTTCCACATAAATACCCGGAAGGCAAAATTTCTTTTTTTTTTTGCAAAAGCTCCAATAAACAATCGCTTGGTGCCTGCTCTGCAAACTGACCCTCTTCCTAAGATAGAAATGTGAGGGCTTTGCTTGTTGTCAATGAGCCTGTCATGGTTTTCAACATGTTTCTTTGCAAGAAATTCATTTCCAGTGATCAGCTCATAAACCTGCCATAAGGAAGTGTGTTTTCACACTAGTCTAGTGTACTTCTTGTTTTCAAACTCTCAGGGACGTAGAAATACACCAGATTTTTGGCAGCACATGGTTTAAAAATCAGCACCAACGTATCTATTGAACATCTCATATGGGTAAAGGAAAGGGCAGGTTTCATCAGGGGTCAGTAAACAACGAACATCTGCCTTGCCAATCTTTTCTTTTACTACAGTTTTGTGCAGTTCCAAAAATCCTTCAGACATATGTTGAACAGAGTTTCAAAGCACCCAAGCCTCCTGCTTCTGCTGGTATTTTGGCCAGTGCTTAACCCTATGTGGTTCAGTCAGGATTTTTTTTTCTGACTGCAACTGAATCAGATTGGGTGGATTTGGCTAGAGTTTTGAGCTGGCAAATAGAGGGGGTTGATTTCCAGCAAGTTAGATGTGGTACGGGCAGAAGCCCTCTAAGCTTCTTGTGCAGTTACCCAGGAAAAACAGATGAGTGAAGAATTAACTGATGTTCTTTGCCCCCCTTTGTCAGATCTTGGCATGTGACACTTAGCGTTAATGTGCTTATTATAGTACATCCCTGCCCAGTGCAATCTGCCCCAATTGGCCATAATAAATAGTTCCACAAGGGTCTTCAGCCAAGTAAGTGTTTGACCTAATAATGCATCTTACACTCTGCCTTGGAGCTCAGCAATGCCGTGCTGCGTAGGACACAACAGTGCTCTCTGAAGGTCGAGTGAAGCTAGTCTGCCAGCAAGGAATAGCCATCTGGTGACCCCTCGCTTAAAGCATCAGCCTTCGTTCCATCAACGTGCAGCTGGTCGGTGGATTGCCAGCAGATGCATTTAATTCGGAGCCTGGGCATTGCGATAGTGCGTGGGGGGAGAAGTGATCCATAATGAAACTCTGTCCCAGCCCGCGTGAGGATTTATTGACAAACTGACGCCCAGCAGCAAACAGTAGGTCAACTCGTGGATCACAAGGAGTAACTTACTGATGTTGTTCCTCTCTGTCAAAGCATTGGCGAACTGAAGCTTGTGAGTAACCTTCGGGAATAGTCATGAGCAGAATCAGTTGCAACTGCCCAATGTGGACACGCTTTGCTTTTGGTCTCTCAAACCCAGAAGGTTACCATCTCCTGGCTCAAGTTCATAGGCAGAAGATGAAAGGGGCCAAAAGCAGTATTGGAGCAACTGAAACTTAAGCGCAGTCCCAAACACATTTTTTGGTAGTGTGGAGGTGTAAGTGTTTCAGTTCAATCCTCATTTAATTTGCCATAGATGTGAAGTAGTGCAGATTGCAACGCTGCTCTTGGCCAGAGGTGTCCATGAAGTACTGAGCAGAGATTCATTGTTCATTGTCCTGTTTAACTTCATTAGTTATTCTGTATATAAAAATATTAGTTTGACCATGTCTGAGTTGAAAGCTGGCTCTCTGTATTAGATGAGGAAAAAAGAAACCACAAAATCCCCAAAAGAGGCAAACAAAAAAACCAAGAAACAAACCTCCCCAAAACTCTGTTTCTCCTTTGTTTAAATTTAGATCTGGATCAGATGGGAGAGAACGTGCTGATGCACTGCCTTTTGTCCAGTACTCTGTACCTTAGCCAAAATACTGTAGCTATTTAACTGCACTCTGCTGGTGATGTTTCTCACCTACTTTGCATGTTTTTAGACAATTGCATGGCATAATGAGGTTACGGGTTTATGCTTTTTAGACCAGTGTGTCCAAATGCTGCTGGAAAATACCCATTTCTCATTCATGTCTGTGAAATGAAAGAGAATTAGAAATGTTAAGGATATAGTCAAGTAGGATGGCTGATCAGGCATTGTTAGGGGAAGAAAACCATACAGTAGATGAATTTTTGGTTTATTTTTCCCTAGAAAATGCAGTTCTGTCAGACTGAAATATTCCTGAAAACAAGCTGACTAATGAAGCTTCTCTCATTTGTGTATTCCCTTTTTTTGTGACAGAAGAAGGAATATTCTAGTAATATCTACATGTTTCATTTGGACGCTTGCAAATTAAGTGGTTTAATTTTTCACCTGCTTATACAATGAACCTTAAGCCAAAATGCAGATGGAACAATCTCATGGAACATTTTGATCCAGTTTTTGGATTGTTTTTCTTGGAGAAAACAAATTCAGGGGCTTAGATTTACTCTGAATAAATGAAACGAATAATACTTCATGAAGCATAAGATCTCCCTTGGTGGCTTTGCTGGTAATAAAGTGTTGGTCAGATTTCTCCTTTAGAAAAAAGAGATCTTGTAATGATTTCAATCTGGTGAAAAAAAAAAAAGTGCTTTCTTTATTGTTTGAGAAGTATTTGCTTACATTTAACTTCTATTACACACAGGTTCAGCTTTCATAAGGATATGTATTGACTTTCTGATATGTAGTGACTTATCTCTTCACCAGTCACAGGGCTAAATACGTAATAACTGACAAGGGCTAGAAGATTTTTGCCTCCGCTTGCTTGCTAACAGAATTTTCTCACAAACTAAACAAAGGATTGTGTACTCTTTGAGCAGGGAATCATTGAATTTATTCAGCTGACAAGTCAGTAAAAAATGGAAGGACGTTGTCCTACTAATAACCTGGGTTTTGCTAATCTTATCATGATCAGAAATGAAAATAGCATTTCTTACTTCCATATTCTAGTCCAAAGTAGTTCTCTTTCAACAGTTGCTGGTTATGTCCGAGTGGAAAACTTTGAAAGTTGTACACAAAAGGAAATGCTGTATGCTCAAAATGAGTTCAAGCTCCTGGAATCCTCTTAATGCTCAGTACTACATGAGCATGGATTCAGGACCTGAGTAAGAGTCAAGATGACAAAATGTGGATTTTTCTTTCATATTAAAGCCTCTCTCCAAATAAAGGATTCTCCTTGGCCGAACACAAGTGCAAATCTGTTTCAGACGCTGTCATGAAGCAATCATTGTAGGTCCCAAATATACACAATCATTGCAGGTTCCAAATTCCCATCCTATGGCATTGATTGTCCCTTGGTGTCTGCCTGTGGAGTTAGAGACTTCATGTATTTTGATTAATCCTGATACTCTGGGGCAGTGTGGGAGGCAATTTCTCCATGCACGTGAAGCAGGTAGGTTTTCCTCTCTTGGTTCTTTGCAATGCAAAGACCAGAGGCTGATAGGCCAGCAACACAAGGTTTTTAGCTGGTCTGTAACACAGCCTTCACCAAGATCCACCTGAACTTCATGTCAGCAGAAAGCCAGATGCTTATACAGGAATAGCCACCTTCTCTTAGGGACGTTCTGTGGTACCACCCACAGAACTTGAGTTGTGGGGCATGATCACAGCGTCCTTTTGTGGTACTTCTGTTGGATAATGACACAAGGATGTGATGGTGCTGAGCTGAACGACCCTTTCACAGCTGTCTTGCTCCACGCCAAGGCTCTGTTATTACTGATTGCAAGGAATCAGATTTTACTTACATGGTCAAAGTTTAAGTATCTACTGTATAATTCTTGTAGTACTGTAGTGAGGCAGACTTGTATTAATACCGCCTCATCTTGGAAGCCTTCAAAGCCTGTCAGTATGTCTGATAGCGTTTGGCACTTCGATCTGACAGTGAATGGTAATTTGCAAGTGCCTCAAATGGACAGAAAATAGTTTTCATTATTTTTACCCGATTAGGAGTAGCGTCAAGCACTGTGTAAGAACTCCGATATTACTCAGACCGTGGTGTTCCCTAACAGGTGGCCGTGAGTGGTACGACCTGTCCCATCCTTGGTGCAGGTCTTGAGAGGGTTGGGTTCAATACCTGAGCTCAGCGCTGACCTTCTGAGTGACCTTGGGTGGAGGAAGCAGCTTGTTTGCTGCCTTTCGCAAATTGCTTGGAGAGTTACAGATGGAAATGCTATATAGAGGGAAGGCATGACTGTTGTGTTGATGGGTGTTGGGGAAATGTGGGTTACAAAAGAACAAGTGGGTGTAACATAAGGAAGAGGAGCAGGAAAGTGTTGGAGAGGGTGGGAAAGGGTAGTTATTCTTTTTTGCTGCTGTGGGACCTGGGTGAGGATGTCTGGGTACCAACATCCCCATGCCCTTGGCACCAAGACTTCTGACAAATCAACCACTCTATTTGTGTTGGCTTTCGCCGTTTCTCTCTGCAGACCGAAAGATGTACTTCTCCTTTGAAGAAGCTGTAATTACACAAGAGCCCAGCAGCACTTTGCTGTGGTGGTAATGGATATATCAGCATTTCCACAAAGTCCCTCGTGAGGGATTTACAGCTCTGCCATTAATATTAGCCACACAGTGGATGTATAAACTGCTCAGCCAAAAGTATTAAAACAAAGTTTAAACAGCACAGCAGATTTTATTAGGCCTTCTCTAGAAGCAAACTTGCCCTGGTTTGATAGTGATTTTAACGTAGTTTGATTGGAGTATTTATTTGTACGTGCTTGCTCATATCTGGCTTGAGAGCGACTTATTTCAGCCTATTCTGACTTCAGTAAACTAGAGGCTACTCAGAAATTCTGTAAGGATTCCCTCTTTGTTCATAGCATTCTCTGTGCTGAACAGATCTGGTATCTACTGAGTTAAACAGAACAAGCTTCTGATCATACAAATGAGGGGCAGTACAGAGAGCCAGCAAGGATTTAGTCAAACTGGCTTTGTACATCACTGCAGCTAAAATGCTACAGACCATGTGCGACCGCAGCCCAAAACTGAGGACAGGAGAAATGCTGAGACTCCAGAGATGTTATTACTACGACAGTGTTAAAACTAAGAGGAAATATCAAAACCTCTCAGCTCAGTAGCACAGAACAGCACAAATATCCTTTCATCCTCTCCCACCTTCTTTATTGCATTGGGTAGGCATAAGAAAATGTTTTTCTTCTGTTTCTCTGAATTAAAAATTATATGCACGCATACTGAAATAAGCAAAAGCTCTGAATGTCAGAGGTAAAGCTGAAGGCTTTTTCCAATGGGTGATCTTCAGTATCAGGAATTCATGGTTCAAAAGGCACTTTCCTCTGGGAATGGAGTCTGAGGCGGTGTTAATACGTATGGCTTCTCCCATTCTGAGAAAATCCTTCTGGCAGGAGGAACAGGGGAGGAGGAGGAAGGAGAAGGACACTTCTCTAGTGTGGAGATTTCCCTACCAGTAAGGAATATGAAGCAGCACAGGAGACCTTGCACTGTCATCAAAGAAAGACTCCTTAAAAATCAAATCAGACCTTGGGATGTCCAAAGGATGGTGGATGGACCATGGGCCTTTGGGCAACTTCCCAGTTCTAGTTTTCTCTGCTTTACAAGCTTTGCAATCCTTGTGCCTAGTTATGGTTTTAGAGTAGAAGTCCTTCTGCACAAGGGCTGTCCCTTCTCTGCTCCTGTAGCACACAGAGCAATGGGTTCCACTGGTGACTTTGCTCACCACTAATATTGATATTTATTACTACTGCTATTGCTATCACTTATCACTTAACAAACTGATCAGAAAATGGAAAAGAACATTCCAAGAGAGAACCTAACTGAATAACTGAGCTTCTTAATCGGCTCTTAATCAAAAGCCAACGTTATGTGTGGTTTTTTCCCTTTTGTTGTCTGTCTCTGAACACAACCTGAGTTAGGAATTTAAGAAAACAATCAGTTCTCTGCCTGGGAACCTTTTTTGCAAGACAGGCCTTCATGTGTATTTCTCTCTACAACTACCTGAAGGGAGATTGTAGTGAGATGGGAGTTGGTCTGTTCTCCCAAGTAGCAAGAGATAGGACGAAAGGAAGCAGCTTCAAGTTGTACCAGGATGGTGAATGTCCTTAAGAATTCTTGTAAGGCCACAAGCTATGGCTGTAGCCTTTCTCCTCTCAAGAAGCTACTTTTAATGGTCAACGATGATTCTAGTGAGCAGGTGGAGGAGCGTTCTTCTGCTTTTCTCTTTAATACAGCATACTCAGCAACAAAAACTGAACCGGCACTTAGAGATAGAATTTGTGGAAGTGGCTTGATGCTTCAGATTCAGAATTTCACAGCACTGCTGCTCACGCTACCATTGCAATGAATATCGGCATGTTTTGAAATGCTGCAAAATCAAATAATGGTAGCATCTACTTGAGTCAATACATGTGAGCTACTAACTTCCTTAGGGGATATGCTGAACAGTGTGACTAAGTAGCCTAAATAATTGCATGCATGCCCCCAAAGATAGGGGTCTGAAGGACTAGAGAGGAGAAACTCATCACAGAGGTTGCAGGAAAAGAGATGGGATATGTGTTGATACATCAGTTTTCAGAGGAAGACATCAATTTGGCCAGGAGGCAGGAGTGAGTGCACTGCAAGCTTCCAAAAAGAGAAGCCTCTAAGAATTTTACATGGATCTTGTGCTCTGTGTGTGGAAGCCTTTTCCACGCCCATGAAAAAAATCATGGTGCTTCAGCTTTATCTCATCAGGCAAAGTGGTGGAGGTCCCCACGGAGTTCGTTTCTATACTACTGGGACTGGGGGTGCTACTTGGTTGAGTTCACCCAACTTAATATACAGGAGGATGTTTCTGAAAATTCAGCCACTCTAACATTTTAGTTATAACTGAATAACATTGCAGACTTGTTAGACACTCAACCCGTTCCATATTTAATACTTTCAGAATTAATAACTGATGCAGCCTGGGACATGATGAATGTCCATGTCAAAGTCTAATCATATCTGGCTTTTGTTCCAGCATATTCCGGAGACAAAACATTCTTTTATGACTCTCCTACTCTATGCATTTTTAAAAACACAGAATAAAAAGTCTTGGCAGCAATCCAGTCACTAGAATGATATTCATTCCAGGAATATTTTTAAGACCACTGCTTGCTGTTCATCCTCCTGGTATTCTTCAGTGGCTTGTTCCTCTCTTTACAATTGAGACATCTTTTTTTGTTTAATTTAAAAATTATATGGTTTCTGCTTGCTTTAGTAAGAAGACCTAAATTCTAATGACGAAAGCGATCTGTTTACCTGTGTTTATTCACAAGCCATCACAATCCTTTAAACATCACAAACCCAAAATCAAGGGAGGCTGTAAAGTATTATGTATTCCAGTCTTCGTCCATTATGATGAGTATCTAAGACACTCACATCACATAAGCTACTACTAGTTGTATTTCTATAGAGAAAAACTTTATCATGTGGAGAGCTCCAGGTATGACAAAGAACCACATTTTTCTGGTGTTACTCAAGCTTGAGTAACGTTATTTTCCTACCCTGCCTATGCTTGGAGTTGTAACACCAAACTCTTAGAGCAGAATAAGGCACTCTGAAATAAAATCGCTTCAGAGGGAGCACGTGCACTAGTGAGCACTGAGCATGTCTGGCATCACTTGGAGAATCTGATCTGTGGCAAAGGAGGAGTCCAAAAGAATCTGTCTGTTTTGAAGATACTTCGATTTACAAAAATAAACCCACTCGGTTACTTTTGGTCATAAAATTGATTACATTTGAATAATAATGCTTGGAAAAAAGAGAATTTGGTCTTAACAAAATGTGCTCTCCTTGAGGTTGTTTCAATTATTGATTTTTGGATTATGGCATTTGCAATAACTCAGAAAACGTGAAACGTTTTAAAGCAGCCTTTTCATTTTCATACTGAGATTGCAGAGGTGCTTGTTCAGCAGGATGTGAAGATGCACTATGCATCCAAATATATAAATAACTGACTAAGCTTTTAGTTTTTCCACCATAACAGTTGCTTCAATCACCACCCTTCTATAGGAAAATGAATTTTGACTTGTGGTTGTCCTGGTTTGATCCTTCCCCAGTGACCACTCTGCAGTTTCAGTGGTCATGGTGACATAATTGCCATCAGGGAGACGGGTTCTGAATTCATTTTTTATATATTTCTCTCTATATTTTATTTTATTAGTAGTATTTTTATTAAAGCTGGTTTAGTTTTCTTTTCCAATCCATGAGTTTCTCTCCTTTATTCCCTCTTTCTTCCCCTCTGGGAAAGAAGAGGAATTAATGGAGAGCATCTGCCATTTGTCTAGTGGCCAACCCAGCCTTAAATCTTGACATTGGTTTTATAAAGACATTGTTTTGATAAAGCTCATCAGTGTTTGCAATGTCTTCCTATAACAAAGAAACCTTAATATTAAAGGTATCATATGCAAACCGTCAGGGTTCAAATACTTGTACTTGTTCTGACACCAAATAGCACTTTTTTCAAGGAACAATTCCAAGGTAAGAGCTTGGAAACATGTGGGTTATTTTAGGGCAAAAAAGGTTAATGTGATCATCTAGCCCTGCTTTGTGGGTCATAGAAATGTAGCCACTCCTTCTGGATGTGAGCCCAAAGACCAAGTCTGTCATTTCACTGCTCTTATTCCCTTCAAGTGATTTTTCTCCTCATAAAAAATAATAGCTTTTTGCTTCAGGAGTACTGAAGCATTTTACAATTATGTCCAGTCCAAAGAGAATTCTGGTTTTGTAATCGTTGCATTTGGGGAAAAAAAATGGAAAGTACAGTGACTAATTTTGATTTTTGAAAAGCTTATTTAGGAAAGGGTTAGATTTTTCTCATCACTTGTACACTTCAAGTCAAGATTTGATCTCATTTTAGCTCAGGCATGAGTACAGATAGTGGACTAACATAGGGAAATTCTGTGACACGGGTCACGGAGGAGGATCTGACTAGATGCACAAATGATTCCTCCTGGCCTTCAGACTGCTGAATTACTTCATGCGTGGTAACCATAGTTTACAGTAAATGTGTGCAGTGGAAATTACCAACATAATGAAGCAGGCTGTAACACTTTGCTCTATTTCTTTCTATTTTTCCACATGTGAACAAAATGGCAAAAGAACTAAGGAACAGGATAGCATATTACAAATTATATTACCTATGGTCTTCCAAGACAACTTTCCTCGTGTCTTTAATTGAGAAGGAAAAAAAAAAAAAAAAGATATATTCTTTTATGGCTGCTGAATTTGTAATAGCAAAGGGTTAAAGTATGTGACTGGTGTGAGAGAGGTGTTGATATTGGTGCACTTCTGTCCAAAAACGATGAGTTCCCTTTCCAACTCCTGCCTATTGCTAGCTGGCTAACTAAACCAAATAACACTGCATGCTAAATATAAGTGGCTAGATCCTACTGTGGATCCATCTGCAAACATACCACGTGCCAGTTGCTCTAGGTAGGGTATCTTGGCATGGACATCTGTTTACAGGGAAAGCCTTTTTCTTTTCTTTTTTTTTTCTTTTAAACTTTATTTATTTATTTATTTTTATTTTTTGCTGCCCTAATTGTTTCCATGTATTTCAGACTTCGGTTTCTCCCATTTCATGGACATGAGAGCAATTAGCCAAGAACTTACAAGCTCAGCAGAGTTAGGGGAGTAGTTTATAAACAAATCAAGGTTGCTCACAAAGCATGTTTTCGCAGATCCGGTGAAATGGTAAATACAGTCATCTCTCAATTAGTCTGACCAGAGAGGAGGAGATGGGATAAGCTGGGTAAAGAAAACAGAGGAACTCCAAAACACATGTAAACGAGTCAATAAAATTGTATGATAAAAGGAAAAAGGGTTACTATGCTTTTGGCTTAGCTTCGTGGGTGCTAAAGAGGTCCCAAACTGGGAAGTCTACGCAGCGTGTTGCTATATACCTTAGCCCAAGTCTACCACATATGGTATAAACATTTCCCTGGTTCCACAGCTCTAAGAAATCCCATTTCTGACTGGGAAGTCTACGCTTGTGTACAAGGCTGTAAGCAAGAGCCATGCCACTCCTGCGTCATGCCCAGCTTAGCTGACCTCTGTCTTGGCATCATCAGGACTTCTGATTATAGGGGCAATGTGGTTGCAACCCCCTCTGGGGTTGTCGCATGGCTGATCTGCTGCACAGGCGCCCTGCCCCGTGTGTGGCAGAGCTCACTGAATGTAAGGTTTTCCTGGGATCTACTTTGAGTAGCTATTCCTCGATCAGCTCTCTATCGCTGTTGCTCTCCCATACTTCTTTCACTAAATAGCTTCTGTCTGCTCTTCCAGTGTTATCTGCTTGCTAATACTTAAACCGACATTTTCATACACTTCTCAAAGCACACTGCATCAAAATTCAGCCTGGTTTAATGCTGATGGGCCTTTCAGAGCTCTGAGAAAAACACAGTGGAAAGTGTCTTACAAAAAATGAATTTGTAAAGCTTAATATAACCACTTATGTGGTACTACACGGGATCCTAAAAGCTGCTAACCTGTGGTCGTGCAGTGCGCCAGTAAATTGGAGTGTACTGGTAAATTAAATGGCTAAACCACAGTGTGTGTATATAGCAAAACCCATGAGAATATGTTCTGAGGAGTTGCTGTTGTATAGATTAAGTAGTCTGTAGCGCTTGCTTTCAGAATTAGTGTTTATTAGCACATCAGATTTGGAATACGTAAATATTGTTACCGACTCCTGAACACGCATATGTCCACCCTGAGTTCAACTTCTGTGTTATTACACATTTCATTCCCTTAGTGTAACTTGTGTTGTCAGCTGACCAGAACGACACTCAGTTGATGCAATTAAGTTTGCTTACTTATTTAGAATGTAAAGGGTTAAATCCTTTACTCTGAGGGTGGTGAAACGCTGAAACAACTTGCCCAGGGAAGTTGTGGATGATCCATCACTGGATGTGTTCAAATCCAGGTTGGATGGGGCCTTGAGCAACCTGGTCTAGTGGGAGGTGTCCCTGCCCGCGGCAGGGGGTTGGAATGAGCTGATCTTGAAGGTCCCTTCCAGCTCGAACCATTCTATGATTCTAAGTGGACAATAATATCTCAAGGTATTTTTTAAAACCCAAGGGCTTGTCTTGGACGAGGTTTTCCCTTTCTGCTGCTAATGGAAACCAGTTGGCCAAGTGATGTTGGGAGTGATGGTGAAGGTGCTCGTACAGGTGTTGCATAGAGTTGTAAAGCAATATGGGATTTTGCGGTTCCCAGGCTGCTAGGGATATCTCTAAGGCTGGTCACACCACAGGGCTCCTATCCAGCATCCTCATCCTAAGGAGCAGCAGAGTTTAAGCAGGTAGTGCCATTGAAGTCCACTGGGCTCCCGGGATGTGCATCTTGTGAGAAAGGGTTGGAGAAGGAGGCTTTGAATATGCAATAGGCAAAGGTCCACGTCTACCTGCTCTCTTGCTGAAGTTAAGTTTTCTGCACCGATGCTGAAAGTTTTCGGAATCAAGTCCTTGTCTGTTTTGTCACTGCCAAACCTGGGGAGGACGATGCTGATCCACATCCACTCTGCAAATGTCTAAGGAGTTGTTTTCTCAAGAAGAGCCAGGTACATGTATACTAGTGGTCTCCTTAGCACGGAGCCTCTCCAGCACTCTAACCCTATACTTTAGTCACTACTGACAGGTAGAGGGCAAATTTGCATAATGAACTGTTTAAATATTCAGTTTTATCAAGGCTTCAAGGCACTATTTGTCCTCCGCATCTTCAATAGCTAGTGACCCTATCTAAATCAACATCATTTGTCAAATCAAATTAGGCTTGTTGTTAATTTCCGACAGTGATGTTCATCTTTTTGATGCTTTCAAACAACTCTGAGGTAAATCCCTGTGACATAATGCTGCTTAGATATGCTAAATGAGTCACTTGTTCAATGCTGCAATTGTCAGAAAAATATGAAACTTAGCTCTAAGGTAAATATTGTTGGGTCACTTGAAATGTATGCAAATTTGACATTTCTCTGCTGATTAGCATATCTACACATCAAAGTTTTCTATATATCACATCAGATATTTTTGATTCAGGAGAGTTAAGGTCAGTGGCACTTGGCATACTCTTTACTTTGCAGCAGACAAGATGAGAAATGAAAATCTTCTTAGGGAAACTTTCCAGCTCAAACATTACTTTGCTGAAACAAGAACATTGCAGAGGAGCAGGGGAAAATAGCAGAGGTTCCTGGGTTTCAGTATAAAGCTAATGAAGGAACATAAAGAGATTATTCCAATGAATTCCAAAGGGGAAAGAAAGGTCTATATTAGGTTTTTGGGTGCAGAGAATAAAAAGCTTCTCTTAGTCTCTACAAGGAATTTGCCTATACAAAGTATACATCCACATATGTGTGTTTGGTTTTGAAATGAGTATTTTTTAATGTAACTAAACTAAACTAAATAAGATAAAAAAAGATAAAAATCAGAATAACATAACATAAAACAAACTAAAATAAAATAAACCAAACTAAAATAAAATAAAACAAAACAGGAGATATGTTCTATTCTTTTAAAAGATGCATATTGGTTTGTGGCTCAACTGCATCAGTGGGAGTTTTGCACCATCCTTCCACGAATCCACCTGATTGTGATGGGCTGCTGCAGATCCTAAGTTCAGTAGCTCGCTGGTTGTTCCCATAGGTGCTAATAGAACTGGTCACAAGAGTTAATTGTTCGCACATTTTGCGCATCAGGCCTTTTGAGATCACCAACAAATTGTCAGTGGATTCAGGTCTCCAAAACTGTCTGTGAAAATTCATTAAGTTCAATGACAGATGGGTCTTGGGTTGAGTGGTCCTAGGCTGCCATGTGCATCACCATGGGAAGGATAATTGAAGTCCTGATACCTGAACAGATCTCTGTCGATGAGGGTAAAGAATCAGCAAGCAGAGAGCAGACATTTAAAATCCTGAGGAGCATCTTGCTGGAGAATAAACTCAGTGCACAAGTACAGGGACTTTCTGTTCTGCAGCAGTGGAGTAACTCGGTCACGTAGATTTATTTTTTTCCTTTCAAAAAGAGTGAAAGTTTCTCAACTGCAGCATCCAGAGAATGCCAGCAAAATTTTGTTTTAAAAATAAAACAAACATTTTTCAAATTATTGGAGCAGAAAGATGTGTCAGACACCACCAACATATGCTTTTTTTTTTTCTTTTTCTCTCTTTTAACTGAAACATGGCCAAACTCTGTTCCCTTCTCCTTTACGTTATGTGAGTTTGTGCATATGTATATACAGATATAAGTTTTATATGTGCTCTGCATGGACACCTTACATGTTACATTCTAGAAATGACTGAATGGACGACTTAGACTCCAGAAAATAAGACAGAGAAATGCCAGTTGATCCATTATTACTGCAGGGCATATAGCCCCACTCAACCGCATTAGTAGTTGATGTTTGATGATAAATCAATAATAGCTTTAATCTTCTAAGTAAAAGATATTTTATTCTCTTCTGCCTCTCCCGTGATGGGTGATATAAAACCAGGAACTGTGCTCACATTCTTAAGGCAAGATTTGAAAACTATTTTGGTGTAAGATTCACATTTGCAAGCTGCCCATGCTTCCCATATTGGCAATGATTTTGACAAATGTAAAAAAGTCACTAATATTTTGACACTTTCACTGCCCAACTATGATACCAGCTGGCTGTGAATTCAGTTATTCATTGTTCTGCTGTATTTTAAAGACTGGTCCAGAGCCAATGTACTGGACCAGCTCCATTCATTCATTTTCAAGATTGAAGCTTCAGCTAACTGTAGTGGCCATTTTTCAAATAGATCTGGAAACCTCTCCCAATTTAACAGGATCACACGGAACAGGAAAAGTCAAGTGTGCGTGTAGATTTAAAGCCCTGCTCTTCAAGGGAAGGAATATACACATTTCAGCATGAATCAACCTAATCTTCACAGGATTCCTGACTGCTGTCATTTTTTTTTTTTTTATAAGACATGTCCAGTGCTTTCTGCACAGTAAAGCAAGCAAGAAAAAAAAATTGAAATCTTTATAATGGTTAGAGGGATTTAGAATAAAATGGAACAGAGAGATAACTGTTCTGAATTCTTAAAATGAGAAATCACTACAACTGCACTCGTGCTGCCTGAGATTTATAGCAACTCAATCGTTACTTTTAAAGAAACTAAAAAGAAACTTACACTTTTTTGGCTCCAGAGAGGCAAATACAACTTTAAAATGGACAGAGATGGAGCTCTCAGAAGTCCTTAGTGCACCTGCAGTGCAGACCAGAAGCACAGGACCCTTCTTATGTCCAATCTTTTCCAATCTGAGCATCGCAGAGAGCAGGTTGATGTTAGCAGGTCCTTTTGAAGTGCCCGTCTTTAACAAATATAAGAAAAATGTGCTTACTTAGCCCTCTTCGCTATGCCTGCTAACGTTTTACACTATTTTCCAAAGTCAGTAACAATATTCATCCCCCTGGCTCGTAACGCACTGATTAAAAAACAGATTGCCAGCAGTCATCTGCTATTGTCTGGCTTCTTAAATTCTGTTTCTGGTTTAATTTACTTGATTGTTCCATGCACTATTCATGAGTTCTATAATATTCCAAACTTTAATTTCAACAGATTAATTCTTACTAATTATTCAACATATGAACCTGCACATGAGAATTGTACTGTATGCACCATCCTGAGGCACAGAATGCAATGTCGAATCGTTTTCTGATTTCAAGTGGAAAACAAACTAATTATGTGGAAATATGATAATATATTGTGCTGCAGGGACCAGCCCTTTGTCTGTTTAGAAATGTTTACTTATGATCGGCTCCCTGTGTTATTTCTTCCAGGAGGAGCTGCCCTTTCTTAATGCATAAACATTATTGACTGGTCCATGATTCTTTACTTCAAGAAAGCTGATTTACATAATTTTATATTACTTCCGTCTGGTGGAAACAAACAAGACATCCCAGGAAAGTAATAATTGAGCTAACTGTAGCAATCTTCTGGAAAGATAAGACACGGAAGTCCTTGGAAATGAAGGATCACTTATTTCTCTTTTATTTCTCCTACTTTTGAGGTTTTTTTCAAGCTGTCGTGCAGCTTTACCTCTGCGATGTTTGATTTGATGCGTATCGGCATCCAGCACTTCATCACAGCATGGGGGTGCAAATCAACCATCAAAAAGCTGAAGTAGAACACGCTTTCTCCAGTCTTCTGTCAGCGTACCCCAGTCGAAGCTAATTGGGTAATGTTGGTACTGTGAAATACTGGGATAGTGGATCCTCCACTGTTAGGAAGAAGTGCGGTGATGACCTGCTGTGGTCGGTGAAGCTGTCACTAGTCTGGGCTGTGGTGTCTCAGCCTTACCAGATTAGAAACTGTGACAACACAGCAGAACCTCACTGTAATGCTGCTTTGCTGAGAAAAAAAAGCCCTATTTAGTTGAACATGGGAGGTGAGGGGAGGGGAAATAAGATACCACCCCCAAAGTAATACATTTTTGCTTCCCATGCCATGTGAAATGTGATACGTGCTACATACAAATTGAAAGGTTGAAACATATTTTTCAGAAATTAATCACCAGAGAAAACTATAAAAATAGAATAGAGGAATTGAGTTTCTCAAGGGATCCTGATCAGTAGTGGCAGTATGAGGCGAGTCAAGGCTCTATGAAAACAAACACCAGCAGTGATGGAGGAAGATAAAATCTGGACCCTAGAATTACATTTTAAGAGACCTTGGGTGAAACAATGCGGTTTAGCCTATATCAAAATACTTTCATTCCCACTAGAAAACCACCTCTTAAATAACAGGGAGGGTATCTGGCTTTCCATCCTTCCATCTTCCCCAGCAGTTTTTAGTTTATGAACTTTACAGTAACCAACACATTCCACTACTTACCCATTTACTTTTCGCCCTATAATGGCAAAAGAGTTTGCAGATGGTCTGCTCTCTGGTTCATTTCTATTCTTGTTGTTATTTCTACTGTGTCTTGCCTGCACATCCCAGGGGGCAATCAGAGGTACACGTAACTGCTGCAAACAAAATCTCTGTCCTAAAAGTTCCCATTCTAGGATCCAATCTGTGGATCCAAAAAGAAGTCCGCCGTTCATTTAGGCATTTTTCTCTTGTAACTCTAATAGAAGTTTGCAATTACGTTCTTCCGATCTTAAAGTGTAAAAACTGAGTCAATGCTGCGACCAGAAGTTTTTTCACTCCTTATGCCTCTCCTTTGCGCTGCCTTAGTATCTCGTTGAATGTTGAGTTTTTCTCATTGGGGCTCAGACTTAAGAGTAACCTGCTCCTTTGCTCAGAAGTGCGGACCGTGGAAAACTTCCTTGCTGTAGAGCATCTCTTAATGGTGTCTAAATAATTGAAATGGAAATATCACTGTAATCCAGCAGACTGTGTTTTTTTCTCTGCCACAGCAATGCTTCGCATGTTGGAAAGGCAATGCAAGGAAGCAGGGGAGAAAGGAAGAAGTTTCCTCAATCCCAGAGCGTACTACGGATCCTGCTACAGCCTGCAGCTGTACCACTGGCTCTAGGCTGTGATCCTGTCTGATCTCCAGCTCAGCCGTGTCAGATCAGGTCAGTCCTTTCCTGAGAGATGTTCATGGAATAAAAAAATTGGAGATGTTTCCAGAAATGTGAGGTGACTGAAGGTAGTCTGCTGGCATTGGATCAGACACCCCTGGCCAGAGAAGAGACCTTTCTGCCACCTCTAGCTCTACACCTGCAACCAGACCAGCAATGCTTACTGGCAGTCTGTGGGGTTGATGGTGCCAACCATGCAGCACTGAGCACTACCCCTCAGAAGTGCCTTCGCTCCACTTTATGGCTTGATCTGGTGAAATATCTTGATCAGGACCAGGTAAGAACATTTCTAGCAGTGCAAGAACATGAAACCATATCTTCCATGTCCTGACCTACTGCTCTGAGAAGGGCAGTCTTTTGATCTATATGTTTTAAGTCGCTTCAATTCAGCTTCCATAAATCCTATGCATCTTTTTGCAAGAAGGCAAGATTTAAAATATTTTTTTCCAGCTCTATGACTGTATATGAGTATAAAATGAAAAAGTGAAGATTTTCTCACGCTTGCTTGAACAGCTGGGAGTGCTCCAGGCTGGCCAAGGCAGTTGTCTGGGCACTGTTAATGTAGAGGATGCAAGACGTGCTAGGGGCGGGAGGATTGCTGCAAAGCCTGAGGTCTGTGCCTGACCGAGGGTACCACCATCCCTTTCTTCCCCTTAGCACAGTTCAAGCCCCAAGCTGAGAGCAGCTGGCAGAGCAGTGCCCTTGCCTATGTGGGTGCGTTACAGAATCCTACCAAGGTCTCTGCAGGTGATGGGGTGTGGGATGTGCCATCAGCTGATGCCTCTGCACTGGCACAGAGCAACTTCTTAATTCCTGGCGTCTCTGGCTGAGTTGAGTAAGATTTGATCCCTTCTGTGGGGGCCGTTGAAAGCATCTAGAAAGTTTGCTCCCTGCTGCTCTGACCTGCCTTTAGCCTCAGATGCTCCCTTTTTCAGACTTGAGCATTTTACCTGGGATTTGTGATGGTGTTAGGTGGTTTTGATCAAAGAAGCAGTGGGGCAAGAGATGTCCTTGTGTCCGAATAAAGGGATCTTTTTCAATCTCTCCCTCTAGTTAATTCAAATTCCTCCTATTTTTTCTTCCTTTCTACATGTGTGTCTCTTTGTGGAAAAATAAGTTCCTCCTCTCAGACCATTTCTGCTGGGTGCTCCCCACAGATTTACCTTCCATCTTCTTGGCTTGTTCTCCACTCCTTTCTCTGCATCAGATCATCTCCGCCAGCAGTATGGCGCTGGCAGGACATTTTCCATAAAGGACAGGTTCCCATTCCATTGTGGTTTGTCATTACCAGTCCACAGAAGTCCCAAGGAAGCTAGCAAATGATATCTCCTCAGCCAGGTCACCTGAACAGGGCCATGTCTTGCACTCATGCCATTTCTGGTGCACACACCAGCTCCTGCAGGCTGGTGTTTTTGTAACCAGTCTGCACCCTTTGGTGAGAATTTATGGATATCGGTATTAATCTGGCTGCTCTATCAGAAATTTCCATAAATAAGGTGCTGAGCATGCTCTGATCTACCATATACATTTTTTGCAGTGTCTCTGCAGTGGGTTTGCTGGTGCCACCCACACTGCATTTCACTGGAAAGCAGCCTGCTATGGGTAATAACTTAAATGACATATGCTGAGAGACTTTTATTGGGGGAGTGACTGATCTGACGCCTGTTGAAATAAATGCAAAGAGTAGCTTTGTCTCCAGTAGGCTTTGGATCAGGCCCAGATTCATGATCATAACACACTATCCTTTTTTTTTTTTTTTTTTT
>WEIS01032080.1:0-32978 GCA_013389965.1 Todus mexicanus | reverse complement strand
ATTATTATTATTATTATTGAAAAAATTCAGCTAGTTGCTTAACTGGATGGTAGTTGGGGAGAGAAAGGAGGGAGAGTCAAAGTGGAGGAACAGCTTGTACTGACGTTGGCTGAGGATAGGAATAGAAATTCAGATGCTGTAAGTCCCCATTTTCATGACACGGGGACAGAAGTCCTGTTTCAGAGCTTTTGTAGCATGAACCTAGCAGCTGCATCCACTCAAAATCCTTCATGTCATTGTAGAGCAGGAAAACTCCTTTTTCACCTTAAAACCATCACCTTCAGGTGTGGAAGAGAAGTGATAATGTGGAAAGGTCTTATCCACCACAGCCAGGGGTGACCTCTGCCAGATGCCAGCCTGTGCTTCAAAAATGCTCTGAGAGCTCAGATGGGTGGGAGAGATTTTATTCATAGTCTATAAAAAATGCCTTCAAGTGAGAATCTCTCAACGTGGCTTATCTGTGGGAAGGAAACAGGCAGCTTATTCTTGGCCAGTAAGTACCTCTCCTGGGGAGATGCGTCTAAGGAGAGACAAAGAAAATAACAGAAGGGAAGGTTTTTAAAACCCACTGAAATAGGAAATGAGGAAATAATCCACCAAAATGTGTAACCAACTGATGTGGTGAAATCTCCATCATTTAGAAGGCTTAGGTCAAGCTGGGAGATTGCGGTGGGTCAGTTAGGAGAACACATTCTCCTTTTGCTGCCTGCCTCTGGGTGAAGATCCGTTGCATGGGTCAACTATATAGGACATTAGAGCACTCTGTCTGCTTCTTATTCCTCAAACTGGGTGGCTATGGTGACAGTAATGACCTGGAGAGGGTTTAGGTCTCCCACACATTGGCTGAGCAGCTCCAGGAGGTACTAGACAGCACCCACAGTCCACCTTCATCGGCTGGATTTGAAAAGAAGATCTGGAAGTGAATTTTTCTGAAAATAACTTGCAAGTTCCCTGAGCCCTTTAGACAGCTGCAGCCTTGCTGGACATGAATGCTGATGTTGGGAAAAACCTGTGGATTGAGAATGAATAGTTTTAAGAAGACTCCAGGGAAGGGTTGTTACTACCATTGGTGATTTCATTTCTGCCCTTTCATATGTTTTTAGGCTCAGCCATGTTTTGTCTGAGCTCAGTGAACACTTCACAATCTGTCCCCTGAAATCCTAATTGAGCCTGTGTGTTCTTAAATCTCTGTTTCAAAGGGCAGGGGAACAAATGTGATTCTTGGTTCTTATCCCAAAGGTGCGGAACTGGAGATTAAATGTGTCCTGGAAATAATATTTTATGCTCAAGTCTTTCCTGCTGCAATAAAAATGGCTCAAAACCACATCAAGGGACAAAACCCGCCTATATTTAACCCATGTCTAGAAGCAACTGAAATACTGCTGGGAAATGTCCTGGCACTTCCATGTCAGTGGCACTTTGGAGCTGCTGGAACTCATCCTACTCCTTACAGACAATGGTTGCTCCAGAAACATGTTGCAAATGTTGAGGATGAGAAGGAGCAGGCATCTTCTCATCGCAACACCAGGACAGAGAAAGGCTAAAAACAAAATCCCAGAATGGAGGCATCCCTGAGGCATTCGCCTGCCTTGTTCTGTGTCTGGACTTCAGGATCAACCACTGGTTCCTGCTCATTGTCAGAAATGTTTGAAACAGGAGAAGCCTCCCGTGGCCCCTGCTAAGTGATGTTTATCATGCTCTGGTAATTGCATTTGCTATGGTATTTACAGGATTTCCTATGTTTTGAAATGGAGAGTTCTTGGCTTTGCCCAGGGCTAATTGTGTTCTCTAACTTACTCCTAAGCCCAGATGTATCTTTAAACATTAACACGCACATTGGCAGTGTTCAGGATCGGTCTTTAGCTCACAGCTACCGAGCTGGGAACATGGCTCCTGCAGTGGTAATGTTTGCTCTCTGTATGTAGCAGGGGCAGTATCTCATCCCTTCCTCTACAGATCCTAAAGAATTTTCCTTTTCCTTTTCCTTTTCCTTTTCCTTTTCCTTTTCCTTTTCCTTTTCCTTTTCCTTTTCCTTTTCCTTTTCCCATTTCTCTTGGAAAGATACAGACAGTCCTTGCAGGCTGTAAGAGCAGGTTGCTCGGAGTCTCATCCAACCTGACCTTGAAAGTTTACAGGAATGGGGTATGTACCATCTCTCTGGGCAACCTGGGCCAGTGTTTCATCCCCTCTTTGTAAAAAATTTCTTCCTTCTCTCTGGTCTAAATCTCCCTCTTCTGGTTTAAAGCCATCACCCTTGTTCTGTCGCAACAGACCCTGCTAAAAAGGTTGTCCCCATCTTTCTTAGAGGCTGCCTTTAAGTATTAAAGGGCTGCAAGAAAGTCTTCCTGAAGCCTTGTCTTCTCCAGGCTGAATAACCCCAACTCTCTCAGCCTGGCCTCACAGCAGAAGGATTCCCACTCCCTCACCATTTTTGTGTCCCTCCTGGACCTGCTCCAACAGGTCCATGTCTTTCCTGTGCTGAGAACTCCAGAGCTGGATCCAGCACTGTAGGGGGTGGTTCACTTGAGTGGAGCAGAGGTACAGAATCCCATCCCTCTGCCCACTGCCCTCGCTGCTGCGGATGCAGCCCAGGGTGCCATTGACCTCAGGGCTGTGGGCGCATGGTGCCAGCTCATGTCCAGCCTTTCATCCACCAGTATCCCCAAGTTATCCTCTACAGGGCTGCTCTCAAGCCCTTCATCCCTCAGCCTATACTGATACTGGGCGTTTTCCCAACCTTGCACTTGGCCTTGTTGAATCTCATGAGGTTCATGTGGACCCACTTATTGGTCTTGTCCAGGTCCCTCTGGATGTCATCCTGATCCTCAGGCGTGTCAACAACACCACTCAGCTTGACCATGACTATGACTCTGTCTCCCTGTTTGCTTTTCCTAGATATAACAGTTTGGGATTTAGATTAAGTGGATTTTGGAAAAGTCCAGAGCTTGAAACAAGTCTGCCTGGGGTCATCTACTGCTGTGTGAAGCAGGTGGCTTGAATTTGGCTGGAGCTTATGATGAATTTTACAGTCTTTATCTTCTAGCTTATAAAGCCTTTTGATAAGATTCGTTGAATGCATTTAAGACAGCGAGTTTTATTTTGTGGATTTAAATGTAATCTTCTAAATTGCTTTCACGTAATTCCTTGTGGTTTTGAAATTCCAAAACCCTGGGCCCCCTTTTTTAAAATGCTTGTGGTCAATTAAAGGTGGATTTAGGAAGTGGTGCAAAATGTGTAAATGAAACTAAAAGCATTTTTCAAAATTATTCTAATCCAGACAACACTGTTGGAACCATCATGTAAGACCTTTTTACATGGGGCTCCTTGAATTACTTCAACACTGATTTTAGGGCTTTTTCTATTTGTTCTCCAAGTGTACACTCTAGGTGGGACTCTGAACATATTTTTTTCTATGCATTTTATATGAAAATATTCTGGGTTGGGGTTGGCTTCTGGTTTGGATTTTTTTAAGTCATAGTTGAAACGCGTTAGGGAGGTTGTCTACTTCAGCATTGCTCCCAAAATGTGAGGAAAGACTGATTTTCATTGCATAGAAAGCTCCAAAGTGCTGCAGCCAACAACAAAGTGGAGTGCAGGAGTCCTTCTGACAGGTTCTTCAGTATCAGAAGCCCTTAATCGGTGCAAAATAGCAGTCTTTTGAGGTAAAAATGTAAAATACAAGTTGGGGCTACAAAAGAAGTGAGAGATACGTGATAGCTTGATTTTAAAAGTTTGAAATGGAAATCAAACTACATTCAAGTGAAGCAAGTCATTGAATAGCTAAATATATTGTGCTTTGTCTTGTCCGTTTGGAGGAAGTAAAGGAAGCAGAGGAGCTCCATCTCATCCCATTTCCACTGAAACTGCCACCGATTTTAAAGGAAAAGGAATCATGTAAAGGAATATAGTCCATTTTATCCTCTTCCTCAGCTTGTGCCTGTGATTTGAGAAGTGGGTAATATATGTTGTGATGGAAGTAGCTGGTGTGAGGCACTTTGGTCTCTTTTGGGCTGGAGGAAGCTAAAGATGAACGATGCAGAAGAACCAGCCAAGCCAACCACAAAGTTTGCATTTGTTCAGGGGTTTGAACAGAGGATTGCTCCACACCAGACAGAGGACACATGCTTTTGTGGAAAAAAAATCTTAGTTTCTGAAAAAACGAAAAGGCAGGAGGTAAGGTTGCCTCTTGCCACCATGAAGCAAGCGTGGTGCATGAGGAATACCAAGGTCCTGGGAAGACTGACTCTTGTCAGGAACTAAACCCCTGTATTGCTTTATATTGCCTCAAACCATTCTTTAGAATTTGTCACTCCTTGCCTGGCCCCATTTCTGGGGAGAGCTGAACTTGGAAGCAGAACATCCAACCAGATCTAAGAAACTTGAGCATCATTCTAAATTAAAGGATTGATTAACCTAGTAGTTGCAGTAGCCTCAAGGCCTAGTTGACATCTTGAAGGAAACAGTGAGTCATGCTGTTTTCAGCATAAAGGTCTAGCAATACAATAAACTTAAGCTTCTCAAGGACGTGCAGTCCAGAAAAATTGATGTGATTTGTTTCTGGCATGGGTTTCTTAGCTGAACTGATCCTCAGGCTTTCAGCTACAGGATCCTCAGTTGTTGGGTTGCTGGGATGGTAGATGCTGCAGGAGTCAGGGCTTAGTGAATGAAAGATTTCTTAGACAACCTCACTCATACATTAACACCTACAATGTAGACACCTAGAGCAGGTTTCAATTACCTACCCATAGGATCCTTACACAATTCGAAATGCTCTAGGTTAACCAAGACCTTTGTGCAGGCCTGGCAGGCAACGTCACAGAGCTTGTGGAAAACTTTAAACTGTCTGCGGTGACAGATGGTGGGTAGGAACCTGCCTGGAAATGCACACTGCCTGAAATATGCACCACATGAAATGAGGGTAGACACTTCCACTTGGGCAACTGGATCATCTCCTCAGAGTCAGGCGTCTAACCTAGATCTGGATCCAGACCTGGAGGACATGAGGGGGAAAAGAGTCACAGAAACACGGAATGGTAGGGGTTGGAAGGGCTGGAGATCATCTAGTCCAGCCCCCCTGCCAAGGCAGGAACAAAGGTCTAGAAAAAGTGGGTTTTTTCTGCTCATCTCAAAAACCTTTGGAATGGACTTGGCTTGAAGAATCAAAGTAATCATGAAAAAAAACCCAACCAAATCTCAGTACTCTTGAACAGTTCTGGTTTTGTATCGGTTTAAGTGCTGTTCCAGTGAAGAGGAACTTGGGCCTGGACTACCAGTGAGATGGCGAAGGCACATTTTTACCTGGCATGGCATCATGGCCATTATGCGATGATCTCAACCTTCAGAAACCACAGAGTGAAGTCCAGTGTGAATTGGAGGCACTGCATAAGGGAACTTCATGAGAAACCACTGATACAGCGCCTAGAATTTATGGGGTGCTTCAGCATTGCTTTTCCTCTGCTGAGGGACACAAAGGAAAGCTGCGATACCAAATCCAGGGGCTGGAGTCCTGTGTAGGTGCTTGCTTGTGGAGGTCCATGTGTAGCGGTGGAGCAGGTTCCTTCATGCTCTCAACCAGGCCTCTCTTCACAGTGCTTTTCTCGCTGAGCTTCTCCGCCTGCCAACAATAACGGGATCCAGAGGAGACCAGCTTCAGGCACCAAAGGTCAGCTTTTTTCAGTGGCCCTCCCCAACATAGTACTGGCCGACAGAAATTCCCAGGAGTTCAAATAAATATTTAACCACTGTTAACCTGGACAGAGTGACATGGAGAGATGAAGTTCTTTCCCAAAGAGATGCCAGAAACACCCAATGAACAGTTTAATGGCTGAGAGATCAGGGCTGGGAAATCAGCAGAAGTTCATCAACCACAGAAGTTTCATCCCGCCTCTGTTCCTGGAGTTTCTTCTCTCTTGTGATAGAAATCATCTGCTTGGGAGGCCGTGCTCTCATTTGATATGGGAATAGTGATAGAATTTACTTATAAAATAAAATCCTACTGTAGGTGAACCAGGGAGGCTTTCGATAACTGTTTCTTCATGGCTACTCCATCTTCATCTGCCTAATATTCAGGGGGAGCCAAGTAGGACCTTCTGGAGATAGAGTCTCCATTCAGGATCTCCTTTATGGCTGTTTTGATCTGCTGGAAAGACACGTTCTGACAGAGTTGCAAGCGGCAAACTGATGTGCTGTTTATAAATCAAGAAGACTCACATTTCCTGGTGTATCAGACACAAATGTTTAGAGGTAGAAATACAATAGAACATAAGAGTAGGAAACCAGTCTTCTTAAAATCATTCTCAAAAGCTTCCATCAAGGTGAAATGTGCACAAGTTTCTTTGGTTGATATCCTTGAGCCAAGCAAAGCCAGCTTCCATGAGATCAGTTTGTTGAGAGGGCAGAGCGATGAGTTCTGCTCCAGTGCTAAGTGACTTTAGTGACCTGTAAGGGATTTTCACAGGCCCTCTTGGGTCATGCAAGAGGTTGCCCCTGCCTTGTCTCCCAGGAGGAACTCCCTTCCAGCATCTGTCTCAGCCTCGCCTTCTCAAATTGGCAATAAATTATTTCCCGTTGATGGCAGAGAAGAAAGAAACAAGGAGGAAGGACACAAAGTGTTGATTGAGAAGAACAAGCATGGTGTGAACATCAGGTTGCCTACATCTGGTGCCTGTACCTGGCCAGTGGTGACCCAGGGCAGTACCAGGCAAAGGTGATCTCCAGATCTGAAACCGTCCTAGGCACTGGCTTGGCTGTGAAAGAGCTGAAATGAATCTGTTGCAGTAGGGGTTTTTCACATACAGTAAAAGACTGGCAACATTCGCCCCACCCCCTTGGGACCCACAGCACACCAACAACTGTCCAAATCAGGTGTCCGGGGAAGAGTGTAACAAGAAGGTCATGATATATAGTGGTTCCTGCTCTCCTAGTCGCCAGTGTTTCCAGGTAACTGACTGTCTGTGGTGAAGAAATTTTCATATATTTAGTTGGTTTTATCTATTCAGTGACTTTCAGTGGATTTACCTTGCATGAAGCTGTCCAGCCTCCTCTGGAGAATCACCACTTTTTGATTGCCTTGAACCTGGTGCCTACTCTATCATCTGATAACCCAGTTCTTCTGCTGGAAGACGCTGTCACTCTCTACTCGTTCCATGGCACTCATGATTGTGTAGACCTCTTGTTCTATATCCCCTCGTAGTGCAGAACTCAAGGTTACAGACCACGCTTGATGTCTGAGCCTCAAAGAAGGTTGTTTCTGTCCCATCCTGGATTGGAGTCAGCTACCACAAATTCTCTGCAACACAAATCCATGAGAAAAGAGGGAGTAAAGCCCCTTCCCTGACTGTCTGGGACCTCCCACTGCTATTGCCACAGGGAAATTTCAAAGTTTTGCCTAGACTGCTGGAAATGCCAACACGGAAAGCAAATATTTGTGTGTAAGACTTAACCCCAAGAAGATTAAGTGCAGATGGATGTCAGTAGTGCCAGCAACCTGCGAGAGAAAGTGAAAACTGAGAAAGATGTAAAACCAGAACACAGCGAGGAAAGAAAAGAAAGAAAAAAGAAAAAAGAAGAGAATAAAATGCAAAACAGATTAGAAGCAAATTAGGGAAAAAGAAAATTTCAACAGGGCTTTTTGCTTTCGCGAGCGTGAAGAGCAGCAAGAGGAGCACTACAGCAGGAGCTCATCAGTGTTAGGAGCTTGGGAGGCTCCAAGGATGAGCATGAAGTAGGGAGGGGGTAGGAATACCAGCATGAGGGATGCAGCTTGATGGTGCTACAGGGACAATAGATGCCTTTGGAAATTGGGAAGGGTCCTAGAGGTGCTGAATATCTTACACGGTCTTTACCTCCCACCGCTTCTGCTCTGGAAGTCAATTGCTAGCCAAGGGAAATGGTGATCCGTGGGAAGAGGTTTGGTTTTGTGAAGCTTGGCCCATGTTCTGTGGGAGGAAAGCCGTGCAGTTTGGAAAGCATCCATCTCGGGAAAATCCTAAGTGGTAGGACTGTCTAGACTAGTCAGGAAGGCGTGAACAAATAACCAGGGGAAAATAGAAGAAGAAGAAAAGAAAACGTGACTCCTCACCTAGAATTAAATTAAAACGTCAGGCAAAAAAATGAATCAAAGCTTCAAAGGATGCAGACAGCTCTTAACTGAATTTATTCTAATGCTATGAACTCAGTTAATAAGGGGGAAATTAGACATGCCCATTGTTGGGCTTACATGCCGCTGCTGGAAGCGGGCAGGGAGATGTGTGATAGGAATGTTATGATTAATTATTATAAATCTCTTTGTAACGGCCGTGTGGGCAGCGTGCAGGTGTGTGCGAGGACCTTGGCAGCCTGACAAAACTGTAATTATCAGTTATGGAGTTAGTGGTGATACAGAAGCAAACGCTCCTTGGTGGTTGGTCGATCAGCAAAGTGCTAATTAGCGATTGCCAGAGGCCATCGTGTTTCTCTGGAGAGGAAAGTGGTACCTCCTCAAACACCTGGATGTGGTGTGGGTGGGAGTGCGGGGGGAAGTGTGACTTACCTGGGAGACCGCAATTACAGCGAGAATTTCCTGACTTGGAGATCAAACCAGAACTGTTACGCCTTAAATCTTTGTTCTTTCACCTGCCACTGGAAATCGGTAGCAATATAGATCCATATAACCCAACAAATATGGTGATTTTTAAAACTGAAGTAGATCATTGATTTAGTTTGCCAGGGGTCATGATGGGCTCCCCATCACTGAAAAAGGAGTTGTGGGGTTTTTTTACTAGGACAAATATGCACCTGCTGAGATCCTTTGGGGAGCATAAGGGATGACTTTCCATGATTTTATACAGGAAGTCAGATCTAATCTTGTTTAAACAGAACGGATTCTTGTTGCCCTCACTGCTTCAAACTGGACTTGAGCTTTCAGCATGTTGTTTTCTAGTTAGTCTAACAGAAAATGTGGTGTTTGGGCTATGTTTCATGTAACAGAGAATTCAATGTCCTTGCATCAAAGCCCATCCTTAGTGATTTTTCTCCCTGTGGGCCATAGAAAACATTATACAGCCTGGATTACAAGGAAATCTCCACCATGGGAATGAGCAAGAATCATAGAGTCATAGAATCATAGAACACCCGGTTGGAAGGGACCTCAAGGATCATCTAGTCCAACCTTTCGAGGTAAAGAAATACAGTCTCCATGAGCTGGCTCAGCACCCTGTCAAGCTGAGCCTTAAAACTGTCCAGTGTAGGGGAATCCACCACTTCCCTTGGGAGATTATTCCAGTGGCTGATTGTTCTTAAGGTGAAAAATTTTCTTCTGGAGTCCAATCAGAATCTCCCCAGGAGTAACTTGTTCCCATTGCCCCTTGTCTTTTCCATGTGACTCCCTGTGAAAAGGGTGTCTGTCTTCTTGGTAGTCACGCTTTAGGTACTCGTACCTGGTATTACAGAAGCAGTAGCCCTGAAAACAAAGTCAGAATAGGTCCAAGGCACCATTTTACAAGCTTGTCTATAGCTGAAGAGTCACAGTGAGAAAATGCATTGCCGTATGGAGGCTGTCTTCTAAACTCACTTCAGAAAAGGAGCCTTTTAAAGTTCATCACATACAATACTATAGAACAGCTTTAAAAACAGGAGGGAAACAAGGGCTGATACATCTCCACCACAGCAGTGACAGCCAAGCAGTGCTTGTCAGGCCTGGGTTCCTTTAAAAATGTGCACTGAGCCCTTTCACACTCTTCAGGCTGTTTGCTGAAGTATTAAGGAAATGGGAAAGCATCCAGAAAACTGGTTCAACTCATCTGGCACTGTGAAGTTTTAAAAAGGAGCAGGAAGCAGATTGAGGTCTGCAGCATGCCGCTGACCTGCCGCTGGCTGAGGACGTGGCGATGCATCACCCTGGTCCTGCCAGCACAGCCCTGTGCTCGGAGGTGTCCTGCAGCTGTTGAAAGGGAGGTTGGAATAACATCTGCTCACAGCTGCTATAGGGGGTTTTTTTTGGATCCTGATAGAAATAGGGAGAGGGATTTTTGAGGTAGCCTTCAGGAAGCTTTTGACTCTGATGACTACGAGGAGCGAGAGTGCACCGTAACACCACATTGCCCTTGAAGATGTGGGAAATTTGTAACACTGGATTGATGGTAATTTATCAGAGCTGAGCAAAGCTGTGTCTTCTTTCTCTGAACTTCTGCAAGCCTCGCAGATGCTGTGTGCGAATTATTTATGTGCTGCAATACCTATAGTGGCTTAATGCATAACACATACACACAAGATGAAGATTAAGGAGCACGCATCTGTGTTTGCTACAGATGTGCTTTGTCGTGGCCATTACAGTTGCTTCTTTACAAAGATTTTTGTAGTCCAGGTAACCCGTGTCTACATCCACTGCATCATCATTCAAGATTCAAAACTCAGCTCAGAACTGATTAGGTGTAACTGCATATAACCCCTTCTTGTGCTTCAACATCAAGGGGAGCTGATACTAGAAGATACTTACCTGTATTTTCAGGTAGTGTAGAATTTATTACAGAATCCCACCCTTTTCCTCTTCCCTTGTGTGTGGTTTTGTGTAGAGCTCATGAACTATGAGTCATATGTACGAAAAAAAGTAATAAGTGAGTTTGAAATCTGAAGCCACTTCCAGAATTTTTTGGGTAGAAGTAGCTTTGCTAGTTTAGAGTATTGGTCTGCTTTGATGAGTGGTAGAGGTGGAATACTGCTTTGTGAGTTCTTTTAACCATTGTCTGGAGTAGACTTGGATTAGAGGCTGGCCAAAGAGGCTGTTTACAAAACACAAGGAGGAGCCTGAACTTTGGGGTTCACCCCAGTAATTGAATCAACTGGTGTTTATGTTGAATTATCCCTATAATTTTCTTGTTTCTTGATTATTGTTACATATGCATCAGTTTCCTCATAATTGTCTGAAAAGGCCTTTGAATAACTAAGTTTTGAGATGCTGGAGAAATATTCCCTCAGCAATTGAAGGTATACACAGGGATGTGATGTGCATTTTCAATAGTCTTCACTAAATTTGAGTATTCAAATTAGTGACCTAAGACGGGAGTTTATACCTAGCCAGCAATGATATTGCTGACTTGAAAAGGCAGATGTAAGCTGATATGTGGCCATTGGACAAATGAGAGTTTCTTTAGCTTCTATCATGTTACTTCTGTTCTCCTTTCTGCCTGGTCATGTAAGCAAGTCTTAGACTCATTGCCTTGAGTCTATAGAATCATAGACTCATTGAATGCCTTGGATTGGAAGGGATATCTAAAGGACATCTAGTCCAACCCCCCTGCAGTGGGCCAAGACATCCGCAACTACAGCAAGTTGCTCAGAGCCTCGTCAAGCCTGACCTTGAATGTCTCCAGGGATCACAGAATCACAGAATGTTAGGGGTTGGAAGGGACCTCAAAAGATCATCTAGATCATCATCTAGTGGATGAGGCCTCCACTACCTCCCTGGGCAACCTGTTCCAGTGTTTCAGAGTTGCACCAGAGAATAGAATCATAGAATCATAGAATATTTAAGGCTGGAAAAGACCTCTTAGATCATTGAGTCCAGCCTATGACCTACCACCACCACTCAGCTAAACCGTGCCACTAAGTGTGGCATCCAGTCTTTTTTTGAACACTTCCAGTAGAGTATCTTCTCTGATATGTAACTCCCCGTCCGATCACATACACCAAAAGGTCAAGAAAAACTCAGTTTCTTGGCATTTTTTAGTACATCTGTGTCTTTGTCTACATTTAACCCATACCCAGTGCTAAATTATAGCAGTTGCTTTATCACCTGGTGACCCCTCCCCAGGCAAGAAGGGGAACTGGGAAAAGGGGAGAAGGTTGACATGAAAACAGATTTAAAGAAGCCACAAAATGAATCCAAATGCCAGTATAAAGTAAACGAAGTTATACTTGGCCCAGTAAATGTGCAGTGGTCACAATGAATCGGTAGGCAATTCTCAGGAGCAGGAAGACACTCCACCACCACCATGGGATACACCTGTAGACAACTCAGATCAGCTGCCCTGGCTGACTCCAAACTACTGATGGACTGCAGACCACGACAGGCCTATGATTCTGTCCCAGTGAAACAAGGAGAGGCTTTTATTGAACTCAGTCCAGCTTTATCCTCATGGTGTACCTGACAATCATTTTCTGGTTGTGTCTGAGGGACTCACTTCACAACTGGAGTATCAAAACAATTTTAGCTGGCTGTAAGGTGTGAACAGTCATTGACAGAGCTGGGCGGCAATACAGGGCTACTCATATCCACACACTTTGTCTTGCTGCTAGACATCTGCCTTCCTTCACAAGTAACTCTGAAACCACTTTCCCTGTCTCTTTGCCTGCATCTCACGTGTGGTATTTTGGGGAGAGCTCGTTACNAATCTCCTTCATGGCAGGGAACGAGCCTGGTGAGTAGGAGACATGTAGTTTTTGCTTGTCAAATGTTGGTTCAGTTCACAGAGAGGTTTTGGTGCACACCAAGTAGATTCTTCCTGGAGGAAACAGCCAGGCTGCTCCAGGTGCCTGTCTGGTGTGCACCAACTCCTAATGGAAACACAAAAGATCTACAGTTGGTCCTTCACACACCTTCTGATGCCTTTCCTCCATGTATTTATTCATAGATTCGTAGAATGATTTACGTTGGAAGATTCACAGAAAGGTTTAGGTTGCTCACCCCAAACACATCTAGAGCTTCAGCATGCAGAAGTTCTCATTTAAAGGTTGGACTAGATGATCCTAGAGGGCCACAAAGATGATCCAGGGGCTGAAGCACCTGTGCTATGAGGATAGGCTGAGGGAGTTGGGATTGTTCAACCTGGAGAAGACTCCAGGGAGACCTTATAACTGCCTTCCAATACCTGAAGGGAACCTATGGGAAGGCTGGAGAAGGAGTTTTCACAAGAGTGTCCAGTGATAGGACAAGGAGAAATGATTTTAAACTGAAGGAGAATAGGTTTAGACTGGATCTTAGGAAGAAGTTCTTCAGCACAAGGGTCGTGAGACCCTGGAATAGATTGCCCAGAGAAGCTGTGGATGCCCCCTCCATGGAGGTGTTCAAGGCCAGTTTGGATGAGGCCTTGACAACCTAGTCCGGTTGAGAGGCATCCCTGCCCATGGTAGGGAGGTTGGGTTAAATGATCTCTAAGGTCCCTTCCAACCTAAGCCATTCTGTGATTCTGTGATCCCTGAGGTTCATTCCAACCTGATATTCTATGATTCTGTAATTCAGATATGTTCCTCTAGCTCCAAATGACTTGCTAATGTGGACACAGCCAACAACCCCAACCTTTTCACAGTGTCTCACCTGGAACCTTGAGTTTTAGGCACCCAAGTCTCCCTGTGGGTTTTTGACATGTGCAGTTACTCATCTCTTCTGCCTCTATTCTATGCTTTGAGCCAGTCCATGAGCAGCTGCTCTGACCACCTTACTGCTCAGGCACGGGTCAGGCCTTTTGCACTGATCTGTCATGACAAATGCGACAGAAAGGATGGAGGAGCACAACATTGCCCATGGTTTAGTGAGGGATTTCTGTGTCCTTTTGCTGGAAGACGTGACTGTAACACCTTCCAGCTGACCAGCATTGAACTGAAATGTCTCAGCAGATCAGGAGCATCTCTAAGGTATCACATCAAGTCGTTTGCTTTTAAGTTTCCAGGAAACCTGACGCCTCAAGCAAAACTCAGCTTCATTTGTGTCCATGCTCAAGTGCAGCTTCTGCCTTGCTCTCAATGTGCAGCCAAAGCATTTAAGAGACAGATTCATCAACATGTTCACCAGTTTTTAGTAAGCTGGGGCTGAGTTTCTGCTTTCTGACAGCTCTGCTTAGGTTGACATATGTTCCTGCCCTTTCCTTCTGTGCAGAGATCAGACTCCTAATTTCTACTGAAAACCACCATGGTATGGAGTCTTCTTTTATTTCAGCACATATCAGGAATTACTTCATAAAAGTCACTGAGGAGGAAAGTTGGAATTATCCTCTGATTTTATAACTTGGCTAAAAAAATTTGGCTGCAAGCTAGAACTTGACATATAAATCTCAGCCAGGAAATAATTTCGTTTCTCTCTTTCCATCAAAACAGCAAACAACTCCTCCCCCTCCCAAACACTTGTGAATTTCTCAATGGTAAAAGGTTATTTTAGGAAGGGATTAAATAAAGAAATGCTAGTAAGTGGCAGGATCTCTAGGGTGGGGAGAATATGGGAGGAAAAACACTTGAAATGATGCAATTTTTTATGATATTTTAGTGCTCCTTCACTTGAAATGCCTCACAAATATCCTGAGGGAGCAGTGTAGATCACCAGTTTGATTGCCTTTCAGTAACACCGGCTGCCACGAGGAGTGTAGGTGTTGTGTACCAGTTCAGTGATGTACTCATTAACAGGATTAAACAGACCAAGGAAGCACTGAGGGATCAGTTTGGATGGGAATCACATTAAAGAAATTGCTCATCCATTCTTTCCAGCTGTGTTTGTGTTGTAGTTCACATGTATCAACCCTGAATCACATCTGGTTAATGGAAAGAAGCCTCAAATACCTGCAGGAAAGTGTCTTTACCAATTTAGTGCCACGTCCTTGCTCTGATCTTCTACACTAGCTCAAACTCCCATTAACTTCTGTCCTAGGCAATGAGTAAGAATAAATGTTTCCTTCCCTCCATAAAACCCCCCCAACCCTTATGTAAACTTCTGCTGGCTTTTCTGCTGGTTTATTGACCCTTAGGTCTAGAAGAGTAAGAGGTTGACAGTTGGCATGTTGTTGGCCAACTCACACTTGTCAATGAGTGGTGCCCAAAAAGCAGATGGCTTTGTAATCCATTGTGCTGGAAGTTATCCCTTTGGTCATGCTCAAGATTTTAGCTGGTGAGACACCTTTCAGCTCCCAAAAGAAAATGCTTTTTGTGAGTGGTGAAATGACAGTCCACTGTTTCATAGCCCTTTCCAACCTACCGGACACTTCTACAGTGCTATGTCACTTTCATTAAGCTGAGCAGATCTGTCCTTGTCCTGCAGGCAAACAGGATTTACAAATAGGCATTAAAAATATAGAGAAAATAATCATTATTGAATGCTACTCTTTTCCCAGTGTTAGAAACTTCTGAGATTGGAACTTTGAATACATCATGGAATCATAGAATTATTAAGGTTAGAAATGACCTTCAATATCATCAAGTCCACCTGTCTACTAAACATTATCATAAACATTAAATCATCTAGAGCTCATTCTTCTGCCTTCAGTATCTGAGGAAATAAGGGCTCAGGATTGCTGCACATTTAACCATGTTCCCCATCTTTTCAAAGAACTCTTGGTAAATCATTTAGATTCCCAAAACTGTCCAATGATTTTGAGTGGGATCTATGATCTAGCTTTCAAAACTCCTGTCTGTCATGGATGTGACACAGCAAACATCCAATTCCCATGGACATTGCTCATGTATCTCAGCCAAATATTCACGTACCCAGGGTTTTCTTTTTCTTGGATAATGTGGACTTAAATGCCTTGATCTGTGACACAGACACAACTTTATAATACAAACTTGCATCGACTAAGCATCTAATTATTGAAAGCTCAAACAGTCACGTGTGCCAGTTCTGGGCAACTTATCGAGGATCCTTACTGGAAAATGGGTTTCCAGGTTGCCAGAGACAAGGCTGCAGAGGTAGGCAGTGCCTTGCAGTACCATTCATGAGAAAATGTGGCTTCTGGGCTCATACTCTGAATTTACAGAGAAACACTGAGACTGTTCTGCGTGCAAGTATCTGACCATGGGTTCTGGCTCCCCTATTGCTCCTGCCCCAACACTACTCAGACTTTGAATATAGACCTTTCTGGTTTGGACTATAAAGGCCCGGAAAATTCTGTAAGTCACAAATCCCCATTTTCGGAGATGGGGAATTGAAGCACAGAGAAACTGCTCATTGGGACTGCTTTTCCCTCGACTCTCTCTGTAGTGGAGATGTCCCGTTCCTTTCCTCTGATTAGGACATTCCTTTTATCTGCCCTCTTTGATTAGGTGTGAAGTGCACGTGTTGCTTAATGAGAACAAGCTGTTCAGATAACACAGCTCAAAATAATTGCGATTGCTCTTCCAAAATTACCGTTGCCAACAGACAAGGCAAGTGTCCTAGTTAAGGGACTGGACTGGAATCCATGTCTTTCTCACGGTAGGATTTGGTTGGGGGTTTTTGTCATTTATTTTTTTCCTTGCTATAATGTTACTCAATTCATACGGGGTTGTGCAGATGGTGCCTGGTGTGGATAGTGTGATTGCTACTGCAGGAGGGGTGGAGGCCAGTTCAGATCATCTTGTCTTCGGGCCTGTCCAGATCCTGGCTCTTGCTATTGCTAAAATGATGCAATACAACGTTGGCAAAAATACAGATAACTTCTGCATCAGACAAATGTAAGAAAAGCAAAATGAATATCTACAGAAGAATTTTGCACTGGTAGAGAAAATTCATTTCATAATCGGATTAAAACCCTCATTTGCACACGCATGCACAAACAGCAACACAGACTTACAGAGGATACGTTTGCTACCTCTCCCTAAGTATTTGGCCAGGCACAATAGCAGTTTTTACAGGTAAGTACGCACAACAGCAGGATTTTATGAGATGTTGCAGCCCCCAGGGCTGTTAGACAGCAAAGAGCCAAAACCCAAAGCAATGTGTGATTGAACTGTAGCTCAGAGGTCTCTCCGTCTACTCGCTGAGCGGTGGTGTGGCTCTCGCTATGTAATTATCTTGCTCCAACACACTTATTAACTTAGGATTAAACAGTCGAGAGCCACCATTGTAGCATTAACCAGCAGTGGTGTGTGTGCTCTATAATTTAGATGTTTTCAGGGAAGAGTTCACCACAGGGTGTCAGCCCCATGGACATTTCGTTTGGTGTAGCTGTGGCTTCAATCCTTCTTCTTCTGGAAATAGGCTAGAAAGAGGGCTCCAGGCTTATGTGTATGAGGAGACCTGACTCACACTTACCTTAAGACCTTATTTTCCATAGGCATAATAACCTGTCCTGTATGAAAAGCTTTTCCCTTTGTAAGACAGTAAGTTGCACAGCACGTGATGAGAGTTTCTGATGCTTGTGTGTCTATAGGAAGCACAGCAAAGCATCAGGGAGAGACTATGAATATGATACTGGATTTCAAATATGACCCTGTATTTCTCCGGCCTGAAATTTCTGCTGAGGATTGAAATACTGGTTCAGCAGCAGGACCCTATCTGGGGGATTGTACTAGAGTGAAACAGCAGCTTGTGACTCCTATGGAAGCAGCCATTAATGCCCTGAATGCTTGGGGCTGTTCAAGCACAGGCAAGCAGGAGGGTGGTCCCCTAAATACCACCTCTCTGCGTCTAGAAGACTGGTTATTTGCCAACCCCTGCCATGCTCAGAGTAGCCTGTTGCCCATTTATTGCATCCAGGGTGGTCCGGGACCCTTTCAGGATTTACAGCCCATGCAGCAGCCAGAGCTGTGGACAAGCTGCTCTGAGCTGCCCAGTGGGACAGGAATATCTGTGAGTAGCAGTGAGCTCCCGTCAGCCAGATGTTAGTGCTTGGAGCTTGTTATTCAGAGCTGCTGATTAGTCTCTCAGGCATTTTTGCCTCCTCGGTTCCTTTCTCAGCATGCTGACGTTAGCCAGAGAGCGCCTGCAGATCGCAGATGTTTGTTTTTCCATTGCTTTGTCTTTGCTTCTTCAACCTCATTGAAGCTTTTCCACTTCACCGCTGTGGCAACCTGTGACACTTTTGAGGGCTGAACTTGGTCCTCTGCTGTACATGTGCTTCTTTGTCACCTCTCCTGAGGCTGATGGCTGGGGCACAGCAAACAGCTTCTTGCTGAGGTCCTCTTTTTGTTCTGGGCTTGCAAATCCAGATGCCCTTTGTCAAGCCCCTGCACTTCATCCAGTCTGATTTCAATGCTGCTGCTGCTGTCAGTTCCCTCAAGGTTTCACAGATCCCTTATTGCTTGCAGGGAAAAGCTTTGTTAGAGCCTCTTGTCCTTCTGCTGAGGCAGGGGTGTCTCTGGCTGTGTGCGTAATTGCGGTGTCGAAGTTGTTTCTGTACTACTGAGCTCTGTTTTACTGCCTGCTTCCCTGCTCTAAATTAGCTTCTCTGATTCATCCTCCAGAGGAATTTCTGTCTCTCCGTTGATGGTAGAAAGAGCTCAGAAAAACTTATGCTTCCTAACCAGCATTGAGGTTAGATACATTAAGTGAGGTGATGCAAAGACTACCCCAAGGGACCCACCAAGCACAGGTAAATACAGGTCTGAGTACGCCCTTTTCTCTGCCCCTGCTTTTCTGCACCAAGCGGACTTGGCAAATGAAGTAAAACAGCTCCCACAGTTTCTATGGATGCTCAGGAGAGATGCGACATGGACATCTCTGTTTCCCAGCAGCACCGGAGGACAGCATATTGGCCTGGGACACCTGCATTTGCTCTTTGAAATCCAGCAGCAGTGCACGCTCAGGGCTTCCAGCCCAGCCTGCAGCCAAGGAAATCCTCTCTTTAAAGGCAGCTGCGCTGCAGCAGCTTATGCAGAGTATGAAGCCAAGACGTCCAGTGTGGAGGAATTTATAGGGCAACACGACTTTTATAGACATTGCATTAACTTTAAATATTTGCCTTTCTCAGCACAGATTCTCCTCCTGGACATAAAACTTCCCCTACTTATATTTGCTGAGGAGGAGAGAGAGACTCAGCTTGCAGTAAATATCCCTGTTTCTTGAGAGGCAGCATTTAATGCAGTCACACTGTGACCATTTGCTGATACCCATCCACAGCCTGCTGGGATTTGCTCTGCTTCTTCCTCCATTTTGACTTAGAGAAGTGATGGGATTTATATATTATATATAAAATATAGTTTATTATATATTTACTGATCCCAGTCCTTCTCGGCAGCGGAGGACGTGGGCTCTGAGAATTTGCACTCTGAACCTGCTGAGGGGTACACGGAGGTCTGGCATTGCCTTGCCAGCAGGAGGTTTTGAATTGATTCAGCCGTTAATCAACCTTGTTTCACTGTTTTCATGTGCCCCCATCCTCCCACAGCCCCCATCTATCTCCCACCTGGTATTTTGTACCCCGAACAGCTATGTTTATTCTAAACCTCCGCTTACAAACATTCATACAGCACCTGCCACACAGGAGCATCAATCTCCTCTGTAGGACCCTTAGGGAGCTTCTGTGAGTTGGAACACATTCAGCTGAAGTAAACTCCACTTTAAACACCCCAAACCAGGTATAACCCTGGTTTAAACTAATGTCGTTCTCATGCGAATTAATATCGATAAAGGTAAATACTTTTCCTCACCAGTGGCTCCTCGTTCTCAGCTTCACCTGCATCTGCGAATGGTATGTTTGAATATATTGTACTTCCCTCACTGCTACCCTGCTACAGGGTATATCTTGTCTATTTAAGAGGACCATTAAATTAAATGAAGTTTCTAGAAGCTGTTGTAACACAGGGGAGAAGTCAGCTCATTCAAAAAGCAGCACCAACATTTCAGTAAATAGGAGCTCCAATCAGCAGTTTCTCATTTCCCTGCATTCCCATCAGTGAGAGGGCAGGACACAATACACTCTGTTTCTGGGTCTTTCTGGTTTCATTCCTTCCTTGGTATTTAATTAATTCGCTGTGTGTATGTGTGTGGGGGGGAATGGTGACCTAATCCTATTGAAACACAAGCCAAGGAAAACAAGTTTAGCTGGAGATGCGGTCGCACAGCAACTTTCAGCTGGAGCACAATACACTTGAGGGAAGGTATATTGGCAAAGTCGTTTTAGGCATATCAGACCTAATTAGTTTTATTGTAATAAGAATAATGCTAGGTGGGAAAAAGCTTGAGTTGGAAATTAAAGTGGATAGCAAGATTTGGAAAGTTTGGTAGCTGTGGAAATGGAAAGTTTCTGTACATGTTACAGAAAAAAAAAAAAAAAAAGAAAAAAGCAACAAACAACACAAAACCAAGAAGCCTCTTACAGGGACTTTTGAAGCCCAGCCGAAACTACAATCCTAGCTCTGAGACAGAAATGAAAAAACAAAGAAGTTGTAACTCAGTTGTTTTTAGCACTCATGCCGAGCAAAATTCGGAACTCCATGAGCTGCCTGTCTTGTAAGGTAGACTCAAAACTATCCTTGTTCTCAGCTCCTAAATTACTTCTAGCAACTGAGGAAAGGGTTTGGGTTTCCTTACTCAAAATGTTTCCCTTTAAGCTCAGCATAGCCAAGCTGCATAGTGCACTTCAACGTTCAGAGTCATTTACCTGTAAGCAAGTAGCTCAATCCATGTCTGCACCACGTTACTGCCTCCAGGAATAGGGCAGAGGTGTATCAGGAATATCTACTACCCAGGTACCCGTGTGGTACCTGGAAGGAACCCGAGCGGACGCTGCATTGCCTTGGTTTGCATTTGCAGTTTGTATCTTGCAAATAGCTGTGTTGCAAAGTCCATGAGCTATCTGCCGTTGCAATGAGCTCTCCACATCCCCTCTAGTAGGGATGGAGAGCACCCTTACGACAGGACGGCTACTACAGGGGAAGCATCCTGGCTACTGTCTCCGCTTTTGCGCGCTATGGAAGCGTGTGCTGCCCCACAGTTCATTATTTCACTGGCAACCCTGAGTGGCTTTGGTGAAGGGAGTCAGAGGGGGGTGACGTGGGTCTCAGTGAAGAGGCTGGCAGGGTGGCACTACCTGTCCCCGAGGGCGAAAGCCCTGGGATGGTTGTAAGATGCTCCACTTCCCGCCAGCCCTGGCTTGTCTCAGAGGGTACATGTTGCCCAGCCTTGAGTTTGGAGCGATGTCAAAGGCTGGGAAGCTTTTGGAAATGCAGCAAGCACAAGGAATAGGGCTCATGGGGATGAGCGCTGAGCTCAACTCTCAGCGGTAGCAGCCAGGCGAGGAGGAGGGCAAGGACTGCTCCTGCTAAACCACTTAGACACGAGACTTCACTGCCACTCCCCTCCCAGATCGACCACTGCATTCCTGTGGCATCTTGGGCGAATTGCTCAGAGGAACATTTTCAGAGGAAAGAAAGTACGGAGCCCCTCCACTGGGGAAAAGCAGCTGGCTGGGTCTTGGTGTGCCTCCTTTGCTGCCTGCATGGTCAGCAAGGAGAGGAAAGGGACTTGGAGATGCCCCAGAGTGATGTCCTACCCTCTTGATTTATTTTTCTCTTCCTGGAGACTTCGTGTCTCTCACTGCCTGGGCAGGGAATTTGGGGATTTACTGTCAGGATCGACTTATCTGCTCACTTGGCACAAGTGAGGTGCTTGTGGTAGGCAGCCTGGCTCACACCCTACACCTTTTTTTTCCCCCTTTCCTGTCTTCTTGATTAGTGTGGTTTCTATTCTCATTAAACTGTCGCCTTCTTTCCTTGGCAAGTGTAGGGAATAAGGTGTCGATCTCTTTCTGGGTACTGGCAGTGACCAACCCAAGTACTGTGGAGACACATTTCCACCTCCATCCCCAATCTTGGCAGAGGGCACCAGTGACTGTCACCTGGTTATCTTTGCATCCTCTCTTTCTGCAGCATCTCAGGCTTCAGGGCTCAGAGTCTGGGGAAGGCAATGCCCCAGGACATGCCGTAGGCATGGTTTAGGGGTCAGGGACCTCTCTCCAGGAACGTCCAGGGTGGAAAGCCTTTTCACCAGTCTTCAATTGCCTCCTAACCCTCCATGTCCTCTAAAACTAATCCCAGCCTGGAAGCAGGGGTGCAAGGGCTGTGAGTTTGAAGGCAAATGGTAGGATTTTGAAATAGATGTCTGCAACACTCACTGCAGATGGGAGCCACCAGCAATCTAGACACCTTGCCAGAGAGAAAGGTCTGTTTTTTCAAAGTACTTAATCACAGGGAAATATCTTCTTTTTTTAAAAAAATACGTTGTTCAACTTAAGATCATTATTTTTAAAAAGAAGAGAAGAAAAAGTTGGGAGGTTTTTTTCTTGTAAGAAACTTTTTTCCCTATGAGTAAACTATCCTCTGTGCTGAGTCAGTATCTTCATGGAGATGCTGGCACTCAGGCCTTACGTCACAGCTTCACATTTTCCAGGTACGTGAGCCCTTTTCAGTTGCTCAGAGGGACATCAGGGCCACGTATCACCCAAGAGACCTGCCAAGACTCTAAGAGCTGCTCCTGGCAGACCCTCCAACAGTTCTTGGGGTGGTTTTTCACCAAGCAGTGGTTTGATGCAGATCAGAACAAACAAAGCTGGTTTTAAGGACTCTCAATTGCCCCTGGACACGGATTTGGGTCTGTTTCCAGGGCAAGGTTCTCCAAACTCCAGGAAAACTATCTGTGTCCTGCTTTTGCAGCCTGCCTCAGGTAGTCAGTGATGCCAGCTGCCATTTCGTGGGACTCGGGGTAGGATTCATCTCTTATCTCTGGGATATATCTTTTGTATCATGGTCATTCATGTGAAGTCCTTGGGTGAAATTCCAGGTCATCTCCATTAATGCCTGTGATGCCAGATCTGCTGTCAGGACCCCAATTCGGTTCCTCTGGAACGTGCAGTCTTGCAGCAAGCAGAGGTGGTTTAAGCCAGCACTGCCGTGCTCCCACCACTTCACCCAACACGATGGTTTAACAGTGCTGACAGGGGCCTTTCTACACTTCAGCAGGAGTGTTAGTCTTGGCTGAAAAGCCCAAGTAACTGGAGGTTAAGTCACTCTATCCCAAACCCAATACCCTCCGCTGCCAGACGCCTCCTGCTATGCTTTGCCACACCATCCGTCTTTTCATGATCAGTCCCAGGTAGCCTACTCAAAGGGACTGAACAAAAGAAGAAAGTGATGCTCAGAGTCTGAAATGCAGTGGCTACAAGGCAGGGCTCAAAGGGGATCTCCCTGGCCAGGAGAGGTGAAGTTAGTTTGCATGAGCTATATTGTGTCCTTATCAGCTTCCCCAGGGCACAGAGCCCTTCCTCTTGCTAAGAGCACAGCAGGGGTTGGGGAAAAAAATCCCGGTGGCATCAAAGAAAAATAAAGAGCCTAAGCCCCTTGAGAGAAAGTTCATGAATTATTGCTGTGCTGAGACAAGTTGAGCTGCACAAAATTTTGGTTTAAGATATTTTTTATAATTTGAACAGCGGTAAAGCACAGAGCAACACACCAAGGTGCAACAAATGTAGAAAGTTTTTACGTTTTTTTGTCTCAGCAGGGAAGGGCAAGAGGAGAGTGATGGGGAGACGTGGTGAGCCCACTGGGATGCAGTGCAGAGGAGGCTCCATAGCAGAGCAGGAGCTGTGCTTCCCAACCTGCAGTGCTTGGGCTGGTTTTCCAGTCTCAGCTCTTCCACCAAACGCTCTCAATAGGTTGTGTTGTGGCAATGCTGGATCTGGGATGCCGGGGGAGCGTCCTGGCTAGACATTGGTACAGTGTGGGTCAGAAGGAAGATTTGAGGGCAAGAAACCAAAGCAACTTATGCCCAGTTCTTCTAAAACCATGTCATGTCTATGCACAGATCAGGTCTTAACTGTCACACACTTAAATATGTCCCTACAGTTGTCTTGCCTGATGATACCCTTTACCTCAGTGTCCAAAAATACTGTCTGTTGTGAAACATACTTCTAGGAAACCTGAAATGAAAGACTTTTAGTGGGGCTCTGGTGCTTTTTAGCAATATTGCCTGTAGAGAACATGCCTGAGAAACATGTTCTTCATGCTTCAGTAGATGAAGGGCAAGACTTGGGTGCCACTGCTGGGTTTTGAGTGGCTTGAACTCCAACACTAACCTCAGCCATTTAATGGACAATTTATGCTGGATTACATGCTTTTACCCATGGGGTGTTTCCTAGCCGCTGTCCCATTCAAACGAAGCTTACAGAAGGCAGATGTGTGTGTCTGACTTTTGAAGGGAACCTAGAAAAATAATCCAGAAGTTTTTCTAAGGAGCTCTTTCCTGATCCTTCTCCCTGTTCCCATCCTAAGTGCAGCATTTCAGAGCTGTTGCTTAACTGTCTGCTGTTGATACCTTGTGGGAATAGGAGTTGTCAGCTACCCATCCTTTCCCATCCTTTCCTTCAGTGGCATCAAGTGGAACTGTCTCCTCAGTGACTTGCCTTGTGGGATGGAGATTTCATTGTCCCTTAAACATTGCACCAAACAACCCACTCTTACCTTCTATAGTGTACCTGGCATGGCAAGGGGATGGGGAAACAGGAGCACGGGCAACTCCTAGAAGAGAAATCCAGTTCTCGGAAGCTTTTAGCAATGTCTTTGGACTAAGGTCTGATCTTCATGGTTGTCAGTGCAAACTGTACACATTTATGGGTGCACGGGACCAGATGAAATGGGATGTGAAATCTTTGTCTGCAGATACGCTCCATAGGAATGATTGCACAATGCAGGGATATCTCACTTGGCTGTAAACAAGAAGTATTCAAGTTGCATCATGGACTGAGGGCTGATTAATTTCTCACCTCTTTGTTCAGCAGCTGGGTCAGTTATACAGGCTGCGCTGAGCTCCTCGCTGTCACAGTTACATGGTTCTCAGCACCAGTTTAAAAATAGCTCGGTTGTACCCATGTGAACTGCAGCCCTGGCAGTAGCAGCAAGGGTAGGACAGCACTCACATTTAAACGTCAACCCTGCTGCAGAGCCCTGTTAAAAATGCTGTTTGCAACCAGCCGATGAGAATGTGAGGGCTCCACCTTGTTGTTTTTCCCCATGTAGAAGGAGCAAAGAGTTAATTTTTCATCTGTTAGTCTTGCGATTGTAGGCAGGCATCCAATTATCAAGCTGGGCTCTTCCTATCACCTACCTTGTCGGTAAACAAAGTTGTGCGCGTCCAGCAGTACCTCAGCTTTTTATAACTGTGTTGATCCAGTGATCTCTCTGGATATCTACAGATTATCTATATGCTAAACCACAGGTTTCAAACTGGAGAGCGAGGATCTGGAAGAGGAGCAGCATAAGCAAATGAGCTGGCTAGCTTTTTGCTAGTGTTTGAGAAGTTTCTGAGTGACTCTGTAGAGCTGGACTACCTCTGCTGACAGAGGACCAACCTCAGAAGGTTTGGGGAGTGCCTCTGGGATGAGGCTAAGGCCATCAGACATTACCATTCCCCCACCAGCCAGCCCAGGTAGATGAGACGCTGTTGGATTCACACAACCTTACACTTCAGCTGCATGAATTGTTTGTTCCTCTGCGTTGGGCTCTGTCATATGCCATGCCTATCACTGCATCAATGGAAAATGCGAGAAAACCATCATGAAGTAGAGTTTCCACCTTCTCTCTTCCCTGCAAACGTCTTTCCCTCACTCAGTGCTCTCCTTTGCAGGGATTTCGTTTCAAGAAGTTTTGCAAGGGTTTGGCAAACACAAAAGCCAAGATGTGCTGGCTGTTTTCAAACAGCACTTGGAATGAGCTGTGATCAAAACCAAATTCCTTCCTCTTCAGTGCAATGTCTGGCCCTCTATCTGTGAGCTCCCAGTCTCCCTAGGATGTGTTTATAAAGAGCCCCAGTCACAGGACGACTGGGGCAAGCATTTGCCTTTTAGCAAAGCCCAGTAGTGCTTTCGCACAAGAAACGAGAGCTCGTGGGGACTGGAAGCGGTTGCTGTGTCTGTGTTGACTGGCCATAGTTTTCAACTGCTGGGGGTTTCCAAAGCAAATGAAATGTTATGCATCAAAGCGGGCTCCCTCCCCTCCTTTCGGTTGTTGAAAATACTACAAAGTAAGATGGAAAGAAACATGTAATCCTTCATCATCACAGTGAGGATTTACTTGTTTATTTAGATTCCCTGTCTGTTCCAAATGTTCTGCCAGAGAAAGCCCATCCAGGCTCCAGGAGTGCTTGACACACATTAAAAACCCCAGAATCTAGATGTATATAGGACATAAATCCAGCAGAAGACACTGACTTTCCTCATAGCACGCCAGTGCAGCGATCAGCTGGAAGTCCCTCTTGCACAATGAAATATCTCAGGATGGTTTTTGTAGGGGAAAAAAAAGGAAGAAGCCACATCACCCTGGACAAAAATAGATTTCCATGGTGGCTCCTCTAGATCAGAAACTTTCTGCTGGGGATATCCTTGAGCACCTCCTTTTTTTCTGCTTAGTAAATGTTGCCCAAGCAGAAAACATGTAACTTGCTGGTTTGGACTCAGTAAAACAAGAGACTTGTGTTTGGAAGGTGAAGCTCTAGAGGTGGAGATCACCCTCTTAAAAGGTGTCTCTCCCTGCAGACTTTACAGGGGAAACCAAAAGAGAGCAACCCAGACCCGAGTCTCACTTCTAGCTGCTTAAGAGAAGGCAGCTGAATCCTGCCCCAAGTGGCACCATGCATCAGGAACACAACTCCTTTGCCCTGGAACTAGTCAGCAGCCTTTGTAGCTGGTGTTTCTCATCCCATTCTTACTGCTGGGCCAACAAATTGGAAGCAAGTCAGAAACAGAAAACTGTAAACAAGACAATCACATACAGCCGAGGTAAGATAGACCAACTGGGTCATCCTAGGATGAGGTAGAAGAGGAATTACAATTGTCCAACAGATGTTTTGCATTTGGACCGCCATCCAATCCAGCAGATTTAAAAATGCCCTGTGAGCTGCTCTTCTAGTGATGCTTTGGGTGCAGTACCTCTGAAGCTGGCTTCTGAGGTTTTTGCCTGAGAGCCACGGACATGATTGGACATCAAGAGCTTGATATCCCTACTGGGGCCAATATTGCAGTAAGTTGGTAGTGGGTAGAATGGAAGGGGTAGTTTTCAGCCAATAATACCAGCACACACACCACCACCACCTCCCCCCAATCACTCCTGGTAAGGTTATGGGATCTTGAATCCTCCTGGAGACTGCTGATATATTACCCTTTAGGGTTTCGTCTGCAATAAGCCCATATAATGAGGTATTTAAGACAACTCCATTCTTGAAAAGGTGAAACCAACTAGTCCAGTGTTTTGCAGACACTGTCCTTATTTCACATGTTGACATAAAGAGCAAAACCACATCAAAATCTGGGGTTTCTGAAGGGAAGATGAATCACATCTAGAATTTTCCACAAGTGACACCAGTTGACCTGAACTCCAGTTTCATACCAGAAATAGGGCAGTCTTAGTGAATCACAAGTATCATTATGATCTACAATTTGGCATCTTATCTGAATACAGAAGAGGATTTAACTAAAAAAGGTATAAAAAAAAGAACAGAACTTCCAAAAAAAAAGCATTCTGCTTTTGAAGAGCTGTGAGGTGTTTCAAGGGATGCCTGAATTAACCCTTACTTTAATGAGTTTTTGTGTAAAGCTCACCTGTTGCTATTTTATTTCTGCTGTCCCCTCAGCTCATGTGCTCCTCGGTCCAGAAAGCCCTATTTGAGGAGGAGGACAGAGTGAAGAAGCTGCAACAGAAAGTGGCAACACTGGAGAAGCGCAACAAGCAGCTGCGAGATCGAGTGAAGAAAGTCAAGAGATCTCTCCGGCAAGCCCGGAAAAACACCAGGCACATGGAGCAGATGAATCGAAAGCTCAGCGAGAAACTGTCCTCTTCAGGCGGTCAAATCCCCTATATTAACTCTTTGAAGCAGGAGAACTCCCATGCTACCTACCTTAAAGTATAATGCAAGTGTGCAGGCCAATGATAGTGGTGAATTTTGCCTGTGTTAGTTCAGGATCTGGCCCTCACACCTTGTCTACACAGAGCTTCAAACTTTGCATGGGAAATGAATCTGAACTTGCTTTAGACACAGCGCTAGATTAAACAGGAGTGCAAACCGTGTTTGGTTGGGGGTTGGAGACAGCCCAAAGCCGCGTCCTCGCTGTCCTTGGTGGACACAGGACCAGACTGGAATCTGCTTGTCCACCCTCATCTGTTCCATCTCTGTCACCAGTTTTAGGTTGTTTTTGATGAAAGCACCAGTTCAACCCCATGGGTCATTGAAGGCACTTTCACAGGAGATCTTCTTGGAAATATCTGATGCTGACTTACCTCCTCCACATGGGCTGGGAGAGCAAGGCCAGAGGGATATACGGAGATTAATGCTGTAGGAAGGATACTTTTTATCATCATCCCAAGCTCTCGACATCCCTTCAGTTTGACTAAAATCTGAGTTATATCTGAGACACAGTCAGTTCGGGCTCAAATTTGTGCTGAAATTGTCTCAAGAGTGTTTCTAAGTAAAATGTATAGTATTTTTTATTTTACCAGAAAGTGCCTTAAGGGTCTCAGTAACTCCATCAGGTGCCTTTATCATTGCCCAGCCAACAGGGTTGGAAACCATGTCATTTTGGGTCTGTATCTAGGAGCTAATCCACCTCCTGCAGTCAGAATTGCATTTAACCTGACTATTAGTGGGTGCTGGATCAGGCCCAGCAGACAATTTCAAATCCCATTTTCAAGTAGGTTTAATTTGCAATTTGGATAAGGCTTCAAGTTTTGTAATCGCTGTTTGAGGTATACTGGAGGTTGCTGGGCAGCCTCACTTAGGTACACTTAGATACTGTAGAGGCCACATCAATATCAACAGGGCATTAAAAATTAAGGTAGTTTATATATGTATATATTTTAAAATCCTATAGAAAATATTTTTATTACACATTTGATATAGTCTAATTTCATAAAATATGAAGTGAACCCCTCTTCGTGGTTATTTTGTTCAATAGAAAGTCCATTGAGTCCTTTATTAGACATTTACAAACTGACTTCTGCTCAAGCAGCATAGGTTAGGACAGCAGTATCCAATGCTGATAATCTTTTCAGCTGTGACCATGTATCAGAGTATGTCTTGGATCTTGGTGCACAACCAACCTTCCTTCATAACTGAGCATCGGAAGTAGAGAAATGTAGAAGGAGAGTTTTTGTGGTTTTCTTTCCTTCTCCAAATAGTTTCTCTTACTCCAGGAGTGAGACCCAAATCCAGATATACTTCATGCTCTACGACAGGGGCAGCCAGCCCTTGCCCAGCCCCAGCTAACACTGACAATCTTCCAGGGCTAAACCAAATTTGTACAAGGCGAACTCATCCAGATGATCTTTAACGTAGAGGTGAGACCCTCAAAAATAACAAACCACTGCTCTGCTCCGAACTCTCCACACTTTATCAGATCACTGCATGGTCTCCACGCTGTGTCTCAGCACTCAAACCCAGAGTACATCCAGGCTACGGCCCTGCTGGACCATACTTCATCTGTCCCTGCACTAGGAAAAGCCCATATTGAGTTTCAACCATGAGCTTGAACTCAGAAGTTAAGCCTTGCGTTGGCTTCTAGGATACTGCCGAGTTTAATTACCTTCCAGGTTTGCTCCTTTTGGGAACAGAGCCTGGTTTCCCCCCCTCTCCCGCCCCCTTGAAATAATATTGGCATTTCTTAAGATTCTGACTCCTCCACAAGCTCCACCAGTTTCAAAGGCTTTGCCTACTGCATCAGCACAATTTGAGTTGTTTTGTGCTGTAGTCAGCAATGCTGTTTCCTGAGCATTACTACAGACTTAAGGCTTCCCTAGAAGCCATCAAGAGATTTTAACTCCAGACTTTAAATCCATAGGAAAGTAACTAATTATTTTTTGGTTTGGTTTCTAAACTGCTGTTTAAATAAATGAACTGGTTTTCCTGGTATAGGCATTAAAAGCATGTGTTCTGATTTTTTTTTTTGTTAATAAAATTATCCCCTCTGGTATTCATTCATATTTTGTAAATGTTTGTGTAAAGCTGAGAAACTATAGTTAATAGAGCTACATCTATCTTATTCCTACAAATTTTCCAAACACAGTGTTGAAACTATCTTTCTTTTGGATGATATTTTTGTCATGATGAAAAGATTGGATTTTTTTTCCTATTTCCCTCTTTCTCTAGCTTAAGAAAAAAAAAGTAAATAATTTTGTTCTCCTTGTCAGTTCTGTGAGAATTTTGTTACCTTGCAAAGAGAACAGAAAAAAACCCAACCAAATGCAAAATCCACACACAACCCGCAATATCCCCTCTGGGTACAAACCCAAAACACGTTGATTCCTTGTGAGGTTTTTTCCTTTCATTCCTTCTTGGTTTTGGATTGTTTCCACAGATAAGGACTACCAGTTGGATCAGATCACAAATTAACCCTCTCAGCAAGTAACAGAGGATGCCAATCTGAAATAAAAAATACTATTTAAGCATCACCATTAATTGCCTGCTCCTGCTGGTGACGGTATCCAGGGAGTGACCAGGGAGGCTGCACAACCAGCGAACAGGAGTGTGAAGAGGAATTTGGATTCTGTCCATTCAGGCTGGTCTACATCACATAAAGCCTGACACAGATGCTAATTTTTAGACCCACTCTGAAGCTATTTCATGGAAAAGCTAATCTGGAAATCCACAAAAAGGGCAACATTTCATGCCATTTCCCAAATCAACATGAAAGGCGTGATTGAGTGTGTTCCTCTTGAAGAACTACGCAGGAGACACTAGGGTGCAGAAGAGCAGAGGAGGTTGACATAGCGAGATGGGCTGGTAAGGGATGGTATAGAAACCCCAAAAACATCCTGGGGGAAAAGAAGAAATAAAAAACAATAATAATAATAAAAAGAAGCCAGAAGTGTTAAAATGAGGAAAGCAATTGGTTAGAAACAACACCAAACGTGGCAGTCTCCCTTGAGGAGTTCAAAGATGCTTTGCAAGTTAGTAACATCCACTTTTGCAAACACATCAGGAGCTTCCAGAATGTCTGGAGAGCCAGTGCTAGTGGTTCCCGGAGCAGATGAAACCAGAACTGAAGGCAGGAAGGGGCTTTTTTGACATTTGTGTTCACTGTGCGGGAGTTCAGGGATGTTCCTGTGGCCAAATCATTTTTCCTAAAGGATCCAGAGGATGACAAAGAAGAAATGCAGGAGCAAAATGAAGAATAACAACTTGTGAGGACAGAGAGCAATGGAAATGAACAGTAACAAAGAGTAGACTTAGCTGAGCAATGCTGAGTGAGTGACTGACAACAAACATGAATGAAATGCAATGTAGGCAATGTAAAAAGATATTTATGGAGGAAGCTGTGAGTGCTCCATCGCTGGAAATGTTCAAGACCAGGCTGGACGGGGCTTTGAACAATCTGATCTAGTAGGAGGTGTCCCTGCCCATGGCAGGGGGATTGGAACAAGATGATCTTTAAGGTGACTTTCACCCCAAACCAGTCTATGATTCTATGAAAAGAAAAACAGTCTTACCTTTTCACATGAAATTAAGTGCTCTGATCAGGCATCAGCCAGCTAATATCATTGTATACAATTAGCAGTCAATTAGTCAGTCAATTGGATTCATCTGGTATGATGATGATAGAGAGATTACACTGTATCATTCTACGAAAACAGTGGCTCAATACTTGGCTGTAATCAGAAACGTAGGTGAAGTGGTAGAAATTGTTAGGAAAGGCTGGAGAGCATCATCACCCTGCTAAGTGAGAGGTACGCCCACTTCTGGGATGCACTGTGCACTTATTGCCTGCCTCAGAAAAAGTGTCTAGTAGGAAATGTGTAGTGAAAAACGACAAGAAAAATGTGAAAACTACAGAAGCTTCATATGATAAGAGACCATATTTTCCAGAACTTCAGGCTGGAGAAGAGAAAAGAGAATGACAGAGCGCAACAGGAGAGAGGAAATCCTGGGATTGCCCTCTTTTAATCACCACCACCACAAGTCTGTTTTGCTATTTCAGCCACTGGTTAAACTTTTGCAAGGTTTGTGTGACTCACCAGAACTGGACTGGATACTTCAAATGCTGATCTGCACCCAGGAAGCACCTTCTGTCTTTAGACTTCAGGATTTTCTGAGGTTTTTTTGGAAAGTAGATGCTTATAGAACAAAGGGCATCAAAGAAGCGACATTATTTTCTCTTAAATCGCAAACACCATCCTGATTTAAAACCCCTATCTGTGTAGCTTAGGAAGAACCGTGTAGGAAAAGAGGATCTGGGGAGAGCAGACAGTGTTAGCAGCTTTGTTTGCTCCTTGACACCGAAACAATTGAGAAGAGAATGACTTTCCTATGTTTGAACAGTGATTTAAGGAAATAGCCATGTTATTCTGTTTGGGTTTCAGCAGAAGGGGTTTTTGGAACAGAAGACCACATCACTGTTCCAGAGCTGTATCAGTAAAGCCCATTTCTAATACCCTAAACTTCTCGCCAAGCTAGGTAATCTCTCATTAATGAGGCAAAGGAGCCCAAAATTGTTTCTAAAAGTAGGAGAAAAAACATAAAGGGAAAACTGTGGAGAGCAGATAAAATTGACGAGGTATGTCATTCTTTCTTATAATAAATCCAAGTAATTGCAAGGAAATTTCATTTTCCTCCCCATTTAACCCCAATTATTTTCATTTAATCACAGAAACGTTGCTGGTTTCCTCCAAACCAGAACTGCTTTGCGTGTGAAACATCGTTTCCAACATGCGCTTGGATTTAGGCATGTTCCTAATCCCCTAAAACAAACACAGTGAGCAGGACAGCAAGTCCCAGCATATGTGGTGCTTCTGGAAGGGCTCATTGGCTCCAGTTGCACGGGCTATGTGGGCAAAGAGGCCAAGTCATCCCAGCAGGGATTTTCCAGGTGGCATCAGAGCTCATGCCTGGGGAGGTAGGCACAACACATACGTAGTGGAGCAGAGAAGATGCTGTCTATCCCAGGAATCGTCTTTTGGTGGGGCAAGATTTGGTGCAGACAACACCAAGCTGAGAGGGAGTGCTGACCTTCTTGAGAGTAGGAAGGCTCTACAGAGGGACCTGGGCAGGCCGGGTTGATGGGCCAAGGTCAAGTCTGTGAGATTCAACAAGGCCAAGTGCTGGGTTGTGCACATGGATCACAACAACCCCCAGCAATGTTCCAGGCTTGAGGAAGAGTGGCTGGAAAGCTCCCTGGTGGAAAAGGAGCTGGGAGTATTGGTTGACAGTTGGCTGAACATGAGCCAGCGTGTGCCCAGGTGGCCAAGAAGGCCACCAGCAGCCTGGCTTGGATCAGCACTAGTGTGGTCAGCAGGGTTAGGGCAGGGATTGTCCCGCTGTACTAAGCACTGGTGAGGCCGAACCTCAA
>WEIS01032075.1:44726-86516 GCA_013389965.1 Todus mexicanus | reverse complement strand
ATATTTGCCCACATTTTATGCCCAGAAAACTGAAAAAAACTAAATATAATTTAGTCTAAGGTTGTTCTCACTGCTCTTTCTTGCATCAGTTTGTAATAAAACAATAGAAATTGTTTAAACTCAAATATCACCTCGAGGAATCCTAGGGCAACTACAACTAGTCAAATCTTCAGAAAAGAGAGAAGATTAACGTTCTCCACAACACTCATTCTATAGTGCAACCATTCCTAAGGTAGAGAGTAACAGAGAGTAGAGGAGGGAGATTAGAGCTACTTAGGTCCTGTTCACTGCCTGCCTGGTCCTTCTCACCTCTCATATCTACCAGGTAAAGAGCCTCAAACATGAGCTTTTGTAATCTATAATTGCTTAACCAGATATTTCAAAGACAACTCCTTGATTCAAAACTTTAGAAAGGTATAATATCGGACAGGTAAGTCACAAGGGTGAAGTGGTGGGTGAGAAAGTTAGGAAGTCATCTCAGGAGAAATTCAGATCTTCCAAACATGTAGGAAAGGCATTACAGATCTGTATTTAGAAACTATAGATGAAAGGAGATCACAAAGGGCTTCTGAAAAATAGCAGTTCCATCAATTTCTCCAGGCTGAATATGCTTTTCAGAGCAGATTTAGAATTTTGCTAGAATAGATTTCCCTCTATCATCACTTGCTCTTGACATTTATCATTCAGAGCCATCAAGAATAATTCATAATACAAACATTCTGCTTCCACTCTCAGTAGGAAATGTCTCAGTCTCCAAGGCACGTGTAGCTCTGTACTAAAATATTTGTGGTATTTCTGAATTCATATAATTCTGCTTTTTCTCTGAGGGAAGTTGCTGATTTGGTTGGTCACTTTAGACAGACAGGAGATAAATACTCTGTCCTCTCCTGGAAACACGGCCAGACTTCCTGTGACTTGTTATTCCCCACCTTCATTTAAGAAAAGTCACTCAGACTGACCAGCTAACAGTTGCTCTGTCTTTGGGTGAATAGCAATAAAAAGCTCTACCTGCAGAAAAAAGTATTACTTTCTCCCTCTGTCCCCCTCAAAACCAGCCCAGTCCCATTTTGAAAAGGAACAAACTAGAGTTTTAGCTTAAGATACAGTCTACAGAATAATCTGTAAAGTTCATCACAAACAAGTCACACATTCACTGCTTGTTTGGGTGGCCTTGACATTTTGAATCATCACACAACACTAATTTCTCTTCTGCTTTTGAAATACATAGACCAAACTGGAATACCCAGACCTTTTCAGGGGCTGAGGAGGGAACACAACGAGCTTTTCAGTAATTCCTCCTAGCCATGCATGGTGACAGGCCACAGCTTTTATTTATTGTAGAATGCCTTGGATTAGAGGGAACCTCTAAAGGTCATCTAGTCCAACCCCCTTGCAGTGAACATCCTCAGCTAGAGCAGGTTGCTCAGAGCCCCATCAAGCCTGACCTTGAGAATGTCTGCAGGGAGGGGGCCTCAACTACCTCCATGGGCAACCTGTTCCAGTGTTCCACCACCCTCAGAGTAAAGAACTTCTTCCTAGCATCCAATCTAAGTCTACTCTTCTCCAATTTAAAACCAAACTGGTTTTACTCCTCTGCTTAGGGTCAACACGGAGAGCTTTGAAGCAATGATTTTTCCCTGATGTAATTGGCACAACTCTGAGGTAACCAAGCCTCCCACAGAAGAGACAGAGTGCTTGTCCTGGCCATGAACACCATCACTTTAAAGGCAATGACAGAGAGATGAGTTAAATGAGATGCTTTACAATAAGAGTACAGTGCCTCACAGATAAGATGAAGCCATTTCAGATTTTAATTGGAAAGAAGCCTTGGAAAAAATAGACATCTCAGAAGGGCAGAACTGTAGTCATGGCTGGTAGTGGAAACCGCTTAATGTGTAATTTCTGCAGTGAAAACTGCCAGGCCAATTTATTGGAAGACTTGGAATTTTCCAAATTAAATAATACTGTTGGGAGAAAACCAGATGCTATCCTCTGCAGGCCGCTAAAGCAAAAATTTTCAAAATATATTTCAGTAGTTTGTAAAAGTTTAAATATAAATAACTTCCTTACAATCTTCTTTGTAAGCCTTCATTTTCAAAACCGGGAAACTATGGAGCAGTTGGGCACCAGCTGGCTAGGAAAGATTGACCTTTGGCTCAGGTGTGCTCTCTAGAATGTATTTATTCTGCCTTATAGGAAACATTCAAGCAGCATCTGGTCTTCTTCAAAAATATAGGAACAAGTAAACTAGAGCTCAAATCAATATAAAATGTAGATCTCATTATATTTTAAATAGTCCTAAGAAGTTACTCACAAATGTTTGCATCTGAAGCTTGAATATCCCAGAGAAACAAACTCATATAAAGCAATAAGGCATTTAAGTTACCGAGAAGCTCAGCATCAGTAAGAGCAGCAGCCTCTGCTCCTTCAAGTCTCAAGACACACAAATGAAAAGGCTCACATGGAAAGTGGACAGCATGAGAAGGAGTTTAAATTAGAAAATATTGCAGGAAAGAAAGATGATAAATCCAACTTCAAAAGATCTGGAATCAGATGCGCTCTCATTTAACCTGTATCCAGGGCTAAGCTCTATCTGTTGTTCTGTCACCCAATGACCCCTCCCCAGCCAAAAAAGAGGATTGGGAAAAGGAGAGGAGACCCACAATTGAAATGAAAATGGATTTAATGAAACAGTGAAACCAAGAGCAGCACCAACATAAAGCATGTAAAGTTATACTCAGCTCAGTGAATGTATGGTGGTCACTATAAACAGGAAAGCATCCTCAGGAGCAGAACGGCACACAAACCCTCCCAGAGACAGGGAGAAACAGGCAGAGAAGGATAAGGAGCAGCAAGAGAAAAGCCCATGCTTAGCAAACTTCCCCCTTTATACTGGGTGTGACATTTCTGATATGAGGTACACCTGGAGCCAACTCAGGTCACCTGCCCTGGCTGATTCCAAATTGCTAATGACCTGCAGACCATGACTGGCCTGGGATTCTGTCCTAGCCAAATCATGACAGATATGCAAAACAAAACTTTTAGTGCCTGGAAGCTATTTAGGCAGACTCTTCTGCCTGACCATGTAATCATTCCTTCCGAGAGAGGGCCACCAAGGCATGGAGTCTAAGCAATGGCCACTTCTTTCTGAGCTCATTTAGTTTTCCAGGCCATTAGAGAGGCAAACTTGTGTAGAAATGAAACACAATCCTCATGTAGCTATCTGCTGGATGTTAATGTGATTCAAAAATCTGTGTTGCTATGAACTTGAGTGCTTTCTTAATACAATAATGCTTTGTGTCTGTCTCTCTCAATATCCGTACAACCATCTATCTGTTCCTAATAACTGTTGAATCCATTGGGCAATTTCAGCTGAGATTAATAGAAGAAGAGTGGTTTCAAAAATATTAAATTCCTACCAGTTTTGTGGAAATAAGTGGCTAAGGAGGGGGAAAATAATGCATTAATGCTCCCCATGGTAGAAGCTCACCCTTTATTAAATGGTTGATTATCTAACTGAGCAGGAGCCATTAGTCATGATTCTCGTGGGACTACTTGCCATTTATTAGCAGCTCCTCTTAGCATGTGTGAGGATCGCTATAGTCAGAGCTAAACTAAATCTCCAGAAGCAGGCAAGTGTAAGGCTGGCATCTTTTTGGCTCTGCAGTGGTAATTTGCACTGTGGTTTTCAGAGCACATGACCAAGGTAGTAACAATGAATTTTGACTACAGTGGATTATGCTTAGTTTTTAGGTTTGCAGTTCATTTGCTGGAGTTTTTTTCTCTGTAGTTCCTTAGTATGAGCAGAGACAATCAAAACTGTCAGTCTTGGTCAATGATATTATCAGAACCCTGACGGCACCACCAAAGCTGCCTCTCCCTGCCCCAGCTGCCCTGGGGCTGTCCCCATCGTGCCCAGGGTCCGTGACCCCATTTCAGCCCCCTGGGGGTGTAAATCCCTGCTCCAGTGATGCTGCAACAGGACCAGTCTCCAGCTCCTCATAGCCCTGCCCTGCCTGGCCATGGGCCCATCCCTGTTGCCATGGAGGTGCTGGATGCTCAGGGCTGGGGTTGCCTCTGCCCAGGCTACTCTGGCTCTGCCCTGCCACCCTGGGATTTCTTCCCAGCTCTGACAGCCACAATATACAACTACCAGTGCTCTGTTCTGAACCACGTCAAGGGATTATGCCCTGCCCGTGCTACTCAGTCTGGCACTTGACTCCCTCGAGGAAAGACCACAGGCCAAAAGGACAAGCTTATAGAGCTATTGTAAACCTTTTCCAATGCCTTCTGCAATCCAGTGCAACAAAGGAGTTTGTGAAAAGCAGAGAAAAGGAGGTCTAGAGACAAGCAAAATGGATATCATGGCATCAAGGCTCTCCTGGCAACTCTGGGTGCTTGACAAGTTAGGCTGTGAGGGCTTGGAAGGTTTCTGGCCCCAGCTGGTCACCTATTCAACTAAACTTGGGAAGGATCAAGAAGGATATCCCTAGGCCACCGTAGTCCACATCCTAGTGAACTGAATTAGCCATGGTCACCTCAGTTTATGTCAATAAGTCGATCTGGTGCCTATGGTGTGGGCATGCACTATTTCTGGCGAATCAGTGACAGGGCAATAACTTGTGGCAATGGGTGGGCACCTTGGACAGGTAGCTTCTTAAAATCACCTCAGCATGAACACCCATGGCTTGAGAGTCAGGGCCCTCAGGACATAGGTCACTTTAGTATCTTCACATGTTTGTCACTCCTTCCTCTTTTACAAGTTGTCTCTGCCTACTGTGTCGTCTAGTTCCATTACACTTAGAAGAGCTATATTTGTCACAGCTCTAGCGAAAACTTTCTTTTTTTCATTTCTCCATTTCTCACTGCTCATCCTCCCACCACATGTCACCTGTTTCCTCAGCCTCCCCCTCAAGAAACAGTGGTTCCTCTTTCCGTCTCTTATGTGCATCAGCATGGTTACTAAAAATTTTGCTGACGACAGCTCATGTGCAGAGCCCTGGGCTGAAGAAATGAGAGAGGTTGTGGGGGCTGATGTCTAGGTTCCTGCTGTCCTACTGTTTGGAAGAAAGTGGTTCTCTGGGACTTTATGGGAACTCATATGAGCATGTTCCCTTCTCTACTTGTCCTGATCCCTTGTCTCCAGGCAGGCCGGGCTCCATCCTAGGCTACCTCCCATGAAAATGCTGTTCCAGTGGCTGCTCCACTGCACACCTGGTGTTTCATAGTCTTTGCTGGGTGTTGCTGCTCTCCATTTGGCTATTGCTTCCTGGATCTTCTTGTCTTCCACAAGTGTGGAGCTCTCAGGCAGTAGATCTTTGTTTTTAAAGCTAAAGGAGAATGAAGGACCAACTGTCAGTATATAGGTGAAACGTAACCAAAAAAGGCTAAACATATTTCAACTCCAACAGTGCTTTTAGTACAAAGTCTCTTGTTTCCAAGTCACAATTCATTTCTGACTGGAACTCCAGATAGACCCCATCAGACTCCTCCTAATCATAAACAAAGTAAAGCAGCAGCTGGCTATTTACATAATGAGTGGGTAAGAAGTCCTCCACTGAGCACTATAAATCATTATCTACTCTGTTCTCAGGTAATGACTATACGTAGCCAGTGCAATTAGCCTGACATCCCAGTCCTTGAGACCGTAACACCTGAACGAAAAGATTTTGGGGTAACAGCCAGATGCACTGACAGTCTCTTTAGGGTCATCCCCGGGCAGTCCTGCCTCCAAGGTTGTATAGCCCCCATGCTGCTGAGGTGGGTGAAGGCTTTGTGGCTGTGAGTCTTTTCTTGGGAGGCGGGGACAGAAATGATCTCACAACTTAGAATCATAGAATAATTAAGGCTGGAAAAGACCTCTTAGATCATCGAGTCCAGCCTATGACCTACCACCACCACTCAGCTAAACCACTTCAGGCAATGTGCACTTTTTTGCACTACAGATTACTCCTCAGATCCCAGTTCTCAGGAAGATACAGTGGTAGAGGGACACTGATGCTCTATCAGGTACATATCCATTCAGTTTTGTGATACCAGAAAGGACTTCATGGTGATTAGGCTGCTGAATGCAGTATCTCCTTGCCTGGATGGTGTGGATTATCGGGGCAGGCTCTTGGAGAGGGCTTGAGGGAGCCTTTGGACACAGCGTATGGAACAATGACCTCTGCAAGCAGAGCCGAACTGGGAAAAACAGGGAAAAATTCTCAATCAGTGTCCAGAAAATGGTCAAAGACAAAAGATTTGAACTTGTTACAAAAATGGGAAAACTTTCAGCATGTACGTAGGCAGATTCAGGTAAAGTTAAACAAAACCAGTAATGGCACTTAAAAAGCGTTAGGTGTTTTTAAATTGAGAGGAGCGAGAAGCTGACAAGTGCTAACACACGATACAGGATGGCACATGTTCGGAGCAGGGTATCAGGAAAAGTTTATGCTCCAGTGAATAACAATAATTTGGTGAAACGTGAAAAGAAGGAATGAAGGATAATCAAACAAAAAGAATACCATATTATATGTAGAGAAAAAGAAAAGATGCTTCTTTAGACATGCTAAGAGTGTAGCAAAAAAGAGGGGGAAACAAAAAAGCCTAACTCTGAACAGGGATATCTCATACTGATTGTATGAGAAACTTGATGGGAAGAAGACATTTGTTCAGGTGCTCTGGAATCAGGGTACAAAGTATAAAATAATACAGAGGAAGCAGCAGTGGTAGAGAAGTGGTAACGTGTATTAGAGAAAACTTTGTGCCAAACCAAAGTAATGAGCTAATTATGTTTATAAGCATCTCAAAACCTGTACAGCCTGACATTCCTGGCCTAAATCAGAAATGTGCCGTATCAGGGTTAGATCAAACGTCTGTCCCAAGTACATGCTGAGAGAGATCAGAGCTGCTGACAGGGCAAGAAATGCAACAGAAGCAGAAGATACCAATTTCTCACCTGCGTATTGGGCGAATGTCACATCAGGGATTGATGCTGCAGAAAAAGAAAATAGTGTTGCCACCTACAGGAGAAGAGGATATTTTATATTAACCCCGAGCAACACACAGAACCTGGTTCAAAATGCCCCTGCTCAACGTTCTTGCCTAGGGAACAAAAACAAAAACGCCAACCAACCCCAACTAGAATAGAATTGCATAGGAAGAAGGAACCTTGTTAACAAGAAATGAAAACGGGTGCCCAAAGGCTAAGATGTTTGCATAGTGACTATTTAAACACAGCAAGCAGGAGTACATTTGCTCTAAGCCTCTGTGTATGGACAAAGACTTTGGAAAGACCGAAAGAAAAGCTGACAAGGCTAACAGCAGGAGAAGGGAATTTATTAGAAGCAGAAGACTTCCTTCAGAAAATAGAAGCTATGTCCAAGAATGGAAAATAGTGAGGATCATAAACTCTGGCAATTTAGATGAAAACCACAACAAGGTCAGTCCTATAGAATCCTAACAACCATTTTCAAAGGTGTAAAGGTGCATCAATGGTGGCTCTGAAAGAAATTAAGACACCACCACGGGACAAGAGAAAAAGCCTTCGTATGAGTAACCCATTAAAAGAGGAGGATAAATGGCCTGTGTTCACATTTGAGGGAGGTCTCTAGTGGTGTTTGAGAAGCTTCTGTTCCTGGGTTCCTGCTGTTTAACCCATTTATAAATGAACTGGAAAAGAGGATATATGGTGAGAAGACAATGTGTCGAAAGCACAAAGTTATTCCACATATTAGGAGTGAGTTGCCTTAGCTCTTTTCAGGCTGGACAAGTATTCTATTGAAGGGTAAGTATATGCCTGCACTGATCCTATGCTCTTTCAAAGACCTGGAGAAAGCCAAATGATCACAGGGGACTACGAAGGAGAGAAAAGTGGAAGATCAAGGTCAAAGGGTCAGGAATGTACAGATAGGGAACCAGAGAGGGATGCAGGGCACCCCCCTCTATGCATCTGAGGACAGCGTCCACTGGTGCTGTGCCGGGAGACCTGAGAAGAAAAGAGAGTGGATGTAGGTCCTGCAGTAACCAGGACCCCGTCACCAGCCTTCCTCTTTCTACTGCTGGGGATGGTGGGGGAAGTTGATCTGGAAATCCCATGACTCAGTGGGACCTCACATGGGGAAGATATAAAAAAACCCACCCCACAACGAGAGGTCTTGGAGGCACTGGGAGGGGGGGCACAGCTTGGTGCAGTTGCTCTGTGTCAGGTTCCCAGATGGTGTACAATGGTCTGGGCACCTTGTGAGAGCTGCTGCCAGCACAGGCTGCTCACAGGAGGATTTCCTGACTTACATTCCTGGTGGGCTATGGGATCAGCTAGGAGTACAAGATGACCTATTGGGATCCCTCATTCTCTTGCAACATAAGAAGTCCTACAGCATGCACATCTAGGGAGGATGTACAGGCACCTGGAGAAGCAAGTATTTCCACAGCATGATTTGGGGGGCAGACAGGCTGAACATTAGATCTCTCCTACAACACTGCCTGACAGGTGTGGGAAGGAGACATCCCAGAAGGATTTCTGTGAGGCTGGGATTAAGTGGGGACTATTGTTGCAGAATTCAGTGGAGACAGCAAGTAATAATCTGCTCCTTACCTTCTGGAGAAGGATGACCACACATGGAGGGTGAGCAATGGAGAGTACACTGAAATCTGCAAACCGTGGTCCAAGATGTCCTCAGTCCTAGCGATGCCAGCACAGTCTAGCACACTGATGGTGAAAGAGGAACCTGTTAAAAATGAGATTTCAGTGTGCACCTCTGGCAGCCACTGCAGTTTGAATGCAGCACCTTAGCCTGCTTGGCTACCCAATAGCTCACTCACTGCTCTTGGAGACAAGATGCTGGACTACCTGGAGCTTCAGTACAGCCTTATTCCAATTCTTACGGTCGCATGTATAGATGTGGGAGAAGTTATTACTCCTGTTTGCTTAAAGGCAATTCCTAACCCCCCAGGCCAACAGTTTCTAGAGAGGCTGCTGATTTTTGGATACCTACATTTCAGGTCCACGTTTTGGGTCTCATTTAAATTTCTCCATGTATAGGCTTCATCACTACGTTGACAAACAGAGCTGGCTCATCTCAAACAGCGCACTCCAAAGCCCAGGTGTTTCAGAGGAGCGTCTGTTTGTGTACAGTTCATTGGGTGTTATTTATTGAGCTGGCAACAGGAGACAGTCTGTAGCACAAAGCCCTGCACTACCCAGCGGGTCCCAGTTCCAGTGTTTTGCTTTCTCGGTATTGCCGGGTCGTCACTGCTTAAACAACAAGGGCAGACCCTGACCCAACATCTGCCATGAACAAGCAGAGAAAAGATCTTTCTCCTTAAACTTCCTAACTCCAGGTTGTGAGTAATCTACATACCCCCTCATTAGCTGCAAGCTGGAAACTCTCAGTTGCTTTTAACTGTTGGTGTGGTGAGCATCAAGATGCGAGCATGACAGGAGAGTAAATGCTGTACCTACAGCTCTGCTGGGCCCCTCAAAATACAAGACTACTCTGCATTTGTGGCTGTGGGATCTTCTGTCACCGCTCCTTCAGCTGACAGTGCCATGTTACGCACAGTATATTATTTTTTAAATGGTTGTCTACTAAAACACAAAGCAAAAGCCTTCCTGGTTTTGTCAGCTGAAGTGAAGCAGACAGATTTTATTGCTGCGCAGGACATTAATGATAATAAAAAATAAACAAACGACTCTCCCTCTCCAGTGGCTTCACAACCAGACATGAGGCACATGGATGGACGCTATTCAAAACAGGAACTAAATGCAGCGGAACAATGGATATTTGTTAATCATATCCCGATAGAGAAAAATCTGTGTCTTGCCAGAAAGATTAATGCTGTTTTGACACCTCTGTTTTAACCTTTGACTCTTCCTTGTGGAGAGCTCTGTACTCCTTGTAGAGACCTAAGGTTTGGGATTTTTTTGAACTCTGTGATTCCTGATGAGCGCTGGCATTCAATGGCAAATACACAAAATTAGAAGGAATCTTACATATCTTTTGCAGCCACACACTGGAATGAAATCGATGAAGAAAAATCCACTACCTGATTATCTGAGGGAGCCAGTACCTACCTGGTTCATGGAAAAAAGATGTGATTCCACAAACTGCATTCTCAAGGCTCTATCAGCACTGAAGGAAATTATGCAGTCTTGACTTTTTAACCTCATCCCATGAATCCATCCCACATCCTTGTACTTCTAGCCTCATTTCCCACCGAGAATGAAATTTCTGTGCTCATGCCATCTGGCTGTCTATCAGCCAGTATGTTCTGAACCTGCTTTCTATCAGACTGACAGAGCAATGGGGGCTCAAAGAGAATTAAGTGGCTATGAAATTCATGAAAATCAGCATCTGGGTCAAAGACAGAGATCCAAACGAGTGCCCTTTGCTAAGGGAAAGGTAGGCAGAACGCAGCCGTTTTACACGCTGCTTGCTAATGTCAGTCATCACGTGTGCGGCTCTGGACTCACCAGAGCAGATGGTGCTTCTTGCTCAGTGAGATTGAGGGTTTACGGTTGGTATAGCGAGTGGTACAGGTGAGAGAAGGAGATGAAGAGGCAATAGGACACACCTGTGGGAAAGCAGGTCTCCTTAGGTCCCCAGAACAAAGCGTTTAGGGATAAACTTCCACTTACTCAAATAACCGTGCAGCTCCTGTGGTTCCTGAGGGTCCTGCAACTATGTGGAATTGTTTCTCCCAGAGAAGGCTGACAGGCAATTACCGTCTCTTTGCTCCCACACCCAAACACATCCTGATAAGGTCCCATTGCTTCCACTGCTCAGGACTGGAGTCCTGAGCTGGAAGCAGCTCCCAGGGTTCTGGAGGCAACAGGCTTGCTCTTGGAAACTATATAAAGGCTATTAAAAATTAGGGTGGAAAGTACAGCCTGGTTCAAAGTTTCCCTAAAGAAAAATTCCCAACCAGGGGAAGTTTAAAAGTGAAATGATGTCTCCTCCCTCAGCAAAGGGAGTTTCAGTTTTTGTTTTTTCATATTCTGTTCTCTCGCTTCACACACTGTGGAAGAGCAGCTGAGCTTGCAAATACTTCTGGAGGAAAAAGGCTGTTTTGCTTGAAGCTTTGCCTGTCCTAGAGGGAAAAGCCGTGTGTTTTTGAAAGTCCTAACTCCTGCATTTAAACTAACTGAGGGAAAATGCTGTTTGACATCACCTTGGCAAGTGTGTGTGGCATGAACATTTCCCAGACCAAACTGAAGCCCGACCCTTCACGCTTACTTTCAGTGCACTTCTGTGTGGGCAGACCTGTGACCCCAGCACGCCCCGGTCCCTCCAGACTACATCTGGTCAGGCTGTTTCGGGAAAGATCGCTGTGGGCTGACCCTCAGCAGGGGCAGGAGCTTGCTGTGGTTTGCTCACTGGGGAGTCTCCTCGCTGTGAAAGGGGAGGCAGAGAAAGTTTTAGCCTCTGGGTTGGTTTACAAAGGGTAAATATGTAGCTCTGCAGGACTTACAGAAAGAGTCGCTCAAGTGAAAGCTGAGTGCCCTTCTTCGAGGTGGGCTTGATATGTGACTGACTCATGGGGGCAGGACACCCATCATTTTAGTGAAGAACAGATGTGAAATATATTAACTGGAGCCCTCTTCTCTCCAAGATTTCCTTTAGCAATCCCCCTCTCCCCTTGCTCTCCTCTCAAGGACTCTATTATTTCACAAAGAAAGAAGTGAGAGTTCAGGATTTTCTCTCCCTCTAGAGACATCCACTGGGATTTGCATTTTACTCCTACCTGTCTTCTAAGTAATGGATTGAGGTCCTTGAACCTGGAAAACACAAAGAGAAAAAGTAAAGCTTGGAGCCTTTTATATTTAATTTGCTGGTCAATGAAGATAGAAGCAAAAAGCTTTAAAAATAGGTAGGTTATTTCAGCAGCGAGGCCCCTGGTGAAGCTGCTGTCTGACTTCCCTCACAGAACAGATTGGAGTTTCCAAAAGTGCTACCCACCCACAGTGTTTACCTGTCTGAGTCGGGCTTTTGCATGGTGATGACTTGTCAAACTGATTTCTCCTCACAAAGCTTTCTAGAGGTGACTTGGCTTTAGGGTACCCAGCCTAATGTGGCTTCCAGGAACCTGGTTTTCAAAAGGGGCTGACCATACATGGGCTTCACCCATCAAAACACAAAAAAGCCTCTCTTAAATCGCTTCTCTCCATCATGATCTCAGTAGCCTAAAGAGAGCAGCCAGAACTGTTTTCCAAAAATAACACGTCAGCAGTTTTCAGAGTTTCATGATTTGTAAATGCTCCTGTGATCAACCTCAGACTTCCTCAAAAATAATCCAGGGGGAAACAGCTCTTACAGATCACTCACACACACACACACACAACAACCCTTGGTTTATTTTTTAAATTTTCTTCTTTTTCGGATAACTAGAGGGGATGTCCAAATGATCCCTCGTCTGTGAGCTGCCTTGATATCTTTTTCATGATGAAATTTTCTAGCATATAATTTGGTAGAATTATGTCACTCTAGCGGCTCCTGCTTGTTTTGAGAATGAGGAAATACACTACTGAGAAGAGATGTTGCTTCAACACCATGAGTGCTTGTGTGTGGAGTCACACGTGTAACGCTACAAAAAGATAGTTTGTATTGCTCAGGGATGCTGTAAATTCCTGCTTAGCCTTTAGACCCAAGTCACGACGTCCTTGTGGTGGTATGACTTGAGGGCTTACATGTGGTCTCAGAAATGTCGCTTCGTATGGCCAACCTTTGAGCAGACACTGTCCTGTTAGAGCTGCAGAAGGTTGAGATGGAATCTGGGGAGGCTGACAAGCCCTTTCTGCTGCCATTTCGTCATGAGAGAGAGAGATTCTTTCAGTGCTGATTTTGATGCCCTTCACACTGACTCACTGTCCCACGAGCAACCTTACTGCTGTTCAGATCAACACAGAGAGGGAAAGAAAAAAAGAACAACAAAAAAAAAGGGAGTTGAAGTGCTACCAGTGCAGGCAGTGGCATAAATGGAAATGACCTAACATTTAATGGGAGGAGCACTGGCTTCTACACGTGGGGATTTTCCCTGTCACAGGGGAACTTCAAGAAAAGCCATCTGGGGGATTCCCCAGTCTGCCTCCAGAAATATCCCTCCAGAAGCAGTTGCAGTTTCACTCTGCTCTTAGAGGCTGTCCTGCAAAGAAGCACGCCGGAGCTGCTCTGTGATTTGAAGCAGTAAAAGCCATGTCTTTGGTCGTCTACACCCTGCTTATCATCCTGTGCAATGGTAAGTGGGGAGCCTTGCATTTTTCTTTCTGGTCTTTCCCATTTATTTTGCGGGGATGTGTTTCTGGAAGACAGGAGGGATTATCTCAGGAATCTCTTTTAAAGGCAATGTGTACCTGTGCTTTCCAGTTTGGTGCTTGGTCCGTGGGGCTTCTGTGGCTGCCCTAGATGTTGCTGTGAGATGTTCTGAAGAAGTGCTGCTGCCCTGTAAAGTTCTTCGGGACTCCTCAGTCACCCACCAGACAGCATCTTGGTATAAAGTAAGAAAAAAGCCTAAGTTACTTGAGCAGTCTGCTTTGCTTTGCTACCTGATACTGGCTGGTCTTGTATAAAACGGGTTCTTTTATGAAGAGGCATCCTCCTGTCAGTGCAGCAGAGATAAGGCAGAAATGAAAACATTTGAGCTGATCATGGAGAACAGGCGTTTTCCATGTCATTGCAGACAGATTATTTGAGCATGATCTCTGAGTTGCTCCTGGCCTCCTATTGCTGGCTTCCAGGGATCAGGTAATGCCCCATGTACAGCCTGACAAGTAGTACTCGAAAGATGAGCCTTTCCAGGATTTAAACCTTGCAACACCAAGGATGCTGTCCCTTAGTTAATCTTCCCCCAAACAGGAGCTGGTGTTTTCTTTGACACAGAAGAACTGACAAAGTACTTGCTATTCTTTGGAAAAGTTTGGCTAGTGGGGGTGAGCGTAAGGGCAGAGTATGCAGAAGGCAGATGGAGAGCTAGAAATTTTGAGTTATCTCTTTGCAGTCGCAAAGTAAAAGTCACGTCTTGACTGCCTTGATTCAGAATTCCCATCTCCAAAGCAGGAGATCCCTGCTGGCCACCTATATGCAGGAGGGGCTGTGAGGATTGATCAGCTAATGAGCAAAAAAATCCTGCTCAACACTTGTAAGATGAAATTTCTAGTAAAAAGAGAGACAGAGTTGCCCAGTGGTTGAAGACGTGGCTGTTGACATACAGCGGGGCACCGTGTATTTGCATCTCAGTGCGTAGTTTCGGTTTATGGTGTGAGCCAAATTAATAGGAAAAAAAGGTTTTGTTCCCATTCCCTACTCCCAGCCGTGCACTCCAGCTGCTTACCATGGGTCAGTCCTTGTGGTCCTCTGGTTGCCTGTTAAATCAACTCTCTGTTGCTTGGTGTAACAGTGGAAAATCAATCTGCAAATAAATATGTTTTGGATTAGAGAAATTAATTACTTTCCCATGTGATGGGAGAGCATTGGAAGTGAAATCATCTTGGTTTTCGTGGGTGAAAACTGTTAATTTATCTCTGCCAGAACATAAAGCCACAGCCTTGGCTTCCCCAGCAGATTGGTCAGATATAACTTTAAAATTATTGCCTACAGTAAACCAACAGTGTTATTAGACAGAGCTTTTGTGGTTGAAACTTGCAATTCATCTGAGTTTCAGTGCTGGTACAACAATGAAAATCTGCCTATTGACTAGATGGCAACTGCAACCCAAAGGTACCTAACTCTGAAAGAGCTGTGTGGAGCATCTGGCTGCCAGCCCATCAGCAAGTGCAGCATCTGTAGTCTCCTCCTCTTTCCAAAATGCTGAACTAAGAGACAGTGGGAGACAGAGAGCAGAGAATAATGCACTTGGTTGAACACTAGGATGGGAGCTGGGGTAGGTGTCAACTTATTATTTTTTTACTTTCTGCTTCAAAAGCTGAATAAGGACATGTATATTCCATAAGGACACATGATAATTATTTAAGGGCTTGTGTTGCCCACAGAGTCTAGGCAGGGCAGGGAGCTCACTGCTGGCAAACCATGCAATCTGGAGGATGTGGGGCAGCGAAACAGAAGTCGTAAGGGGTAGGGGAGGAATAAACAGAGAGGTTGACAAGATGCCTGAAAATTCTTCTCAAAATCAGTGTTGGAAGTCAAGAAAAACAAAAACAGTTTCAGCAGTCTGAAGTGTGGGGATCCTCCAGAAGTGTGTCCTACTGAGTTCAGTGGCAGCTGGGAGGGCCAGGCAGCAAATGGGAGCCAAAAAGCCATGAAAGAGTGTAAGGAAACCCTGTAGACCCAATTATGTATTGTCTCATGGCTTTTTACAGTTCCATCTGAGCAAAAAATGACTGAACATGTAGGGGAAAGTGTATTTGATGATGCCTTTGTGTGTGTCCCTCCCTCGGCAGCCCTCTCTAGTGCTGTTTTCCTTTGCAACAGTCAGGCTGTTACAGTCCAGACTGCTGCTGCACCTCCCCTCACTCCTCCTACTTCATCCATTTCATTCAGAAAAAGACTGTTTTTCAGTGCCCAGCATGACAGGATCTTATGCTTTATTTCCCTGCTGGCACTGCTGAAATGACAAGTATGAAAATCTAGCTATCTTCATCTCTTGCCACCATCCTTGGGTTGATGACACCAATCATGGTACTGCAGTCTTCTGGTTACTCATCCCAGGAGAGGGATGGGAAGTGGAGACAGACAGTTAACACCAGAACCCCAGCCAGAGTCACAGCCTTATTAGGTAAAGCACAGCACTGAAGCTAAAAAGCCTGACTCTTGGCTGGAACAAGTAATTTAGACTCAGTGTTTTGTGTTGAAGAAGCAATACTACTTCTGCTTGTGAGGCTAGCTAAATAGGCAGCAATGTGGAGCTCTCTCCTCTCCCTCTTCCCACCCAACATCGCAAAAAGAAGGGTGTGGGAATGGTGGAGAGTGACTGGGCTACCCAACCTAAAGAATTCATCTGTTATTTAAAAAAACAACTACTGAAGGATTAATCAATAAACACCACATATACCCCCAGAGGGCTAATTAAAAGGTAATTCCAACAAACGGTATGAAATTTCAGACTGTAAAGTTCAAGCGGCTGTTAGGCCCCATCCTTTGTATGAGGTCACTTTGAACTGGGCAGTAAACACAAGCAATTAACCTTTGCTTCTGTTGCTTTAAAAAAAGCAATGATGGTGACCTTACAGTGCTGCACTTGCAGCTCTTCGTGCAGGCTGGATGCTTGGTGATCAAACCCTCTGGCACCTCCGCGTGTTCCCATCCATAAAGGGGTAGTTTTAAATAGTTTGTTATAATCTGCTTTTTTTTTAAAAAGAAGTTCTTAAAATTACTTGCTTTTTCAGTTCTGTATGGAGAAATAATTGGTTAAACGATTGTGATGCCAGCATCCTCCTGGATGTAAAAGAGGAGGACTGCATTCAACAGTTCCTTCACTTTTACTTTTTGTACTGCAAGAAGGCTTGCGCGTTTCACTGCTCGTGCACCCAGTATCCTTGGAGCTAATTAGACTGTTTGCATACCTGAAGTCACGCGTGGAAATAGTTCCGTGCAGAATCAGGACCACAATCAAGGCAGCTCAGACAAAATGATTTTTACTTAGAAATACTTTGAGCAGGCAGGCCTAACACACTGGGGTGAAGGTAGAGAGCACCAAGTCCTCTTCCAACCTGGTGCAGCTTTCCTCCCATACACTACGTGGCCATGAAAAAGTTAGTTCATAATGATGATGCCCTGTAAGCATGGCTCTTTTTTAGGACTGCTAGGCAACCTACATGCCACAAAACCATATACGAGCAGCACAGAAGTTTGCCAACTGAGAACTGAAAACTAGGGCATTTTTGCACAAGCACCTAGGCACTGGGAATTATATATGGAAATAGTGGTTTGAATCTCTGCGGCCCACCTATGAAACAAGAATTTGGGTAATGAAACTTTACTTACCTTTCTGCCTCCTAGGGATGTTGAAAACTGAACAGTTTCTTTTTGTGCAGCACATTGGAAATCAGAACCACTTCATAAAACCTCGTAATTATCACTTTACATCCAGTTTGAAACCCAGGTTTAAACACACGCAAATGAAGTCCCCGTGGATATTTCACTATTTTGTTCATGTGATGGCCAGGAAAGTCTTAATCTAAAACAAATCTTGAGGAAGGGGAAAGAAGGCTGCACTTTGCTGGAGAGAAGTCCGTTAACTTTATAATACTTCCCCCCAAAATATAAAATTGTGGCAGAATTAAAGGAGGAAGTCATATTACAGAGTAAGACTAAACCTCATAGACATTTAATATTAATAGCACCTTCCTTCAGAAGAAATTACTTTTGCTAAACCCGCATAACTAGTATCTATTCACTTAGGTAAGTAGCTGCTGAATTACTTCAGCCTAATTTCCAACATACCCGAGGAGATGCAATCAAACGCTTCTCAGACACCCACCCGTTCAGCTCCAAGTAGCTCCAGCACAGTGATGATTTAGAAAAGGAAGGGAGCAGTGGAAATGATTTCAGGACCAAAACAATTCTTTTGCCTGACACGAGCCAGCACTGGATGACCTTTGCTGAAATCCCCCCAACACCAAAGAAGCCGCGACTGAGTCAGAGGGCTTTTCCAGCTGCATCGCGTGTCACATGCGGTTCCTTTGCTACTGTTTTGGGGCTGAGTTTTGGTTTTCCTTTCCTTCCCTTCTTTTTTGTTTCGCTTCCAAAGTGCAGTCAGAGTTCGCTCACATGTGCCCATGATTTATGTATCTTTGTTTTTTTTTCCCCTCAAATTTAACACTGGTAGCTCTACACGACACTGTATAGGAACCATATGGATGCACCTTCAGCGCTAATCGAATGTGAAAGTGCTTTTGTGCTGAAAAATACACCTATTGGGTGGTTTCAGCTCAGTTGTGATTCATTATAAGTTGGCTCTTGGACATTGCCAGAATTCTAGATGTTTTCTTTCAGAAAATAAATTCCTTCTGGCTGTATATACTTTTCAGATCTCTTGAGCAGTCAGAAATTTCAACTTGACCATTATATTCCTGGTATAATCTTAAACAAAACCATTTTTACAATCATCCCACCCTCAGAAGAAAATAAATTAACGTTAATACACTCCAGCTTTAAGCTGACATCGGTTTTGGACCTGAACCACTTCATCTGAAATAAAAATTTGCTTTTCTGGGAAAAGTGGATTTTATTGGCACTTTGATTTACCTGGGAGCCAGCGTACCACCTTAGTCCGGGAAAAGTTCAATGAAAAAAGGTATTTAGTGAGAACAGAGAACACAAGTTAACAGCTGCTTGCTCTCAGATGCACATGATAAAATTAAGTTTTAATTGATTAGTTGGGTATAAGTACTTCAAGCCTGGCTGAATTGCTTTTGTTTAGTGGCGCAATCGTATAATGCTGTAGCAGTTTTCAAAACTGCAGCTAAAATCCAGCCAGATAAGACTGAGAAGAGTGTTCCTCCTCCTTCTTACACCTTGGTTTTAGTTCTCTAAGAAAAGAAATATTTGCTGAAGAGCACTTAAATTATGGAGGCCTAATTATGATACCTATTTCTCGTAATTCATCCAGTCAGGGAACAAAAAAACGTATCAGCTCAGCAGTATTTTCAATCAAACCTACCCTATTTTAATATCCACTGTAGCACTACCACCATTCTTACTAAAAGGCTCCGGGCTAGGAGAAACTTAACGGGAATCAGTCAATTGATTAGAAAATGCATGTGGGAAAACCACAACCTCTTTAGATCAAGTTTTTCCAAGCTTTTGGGAACTCGAATAACTTTCAATTAAACTCGCTAAAAAAAGGCAGCTAGAGCTGATTGCTCAGGGCTGTGTCCAGCCGAGTTTTGAATATCTCTGAGGATGGAGACTCCCCACCCTCTATGAGCAGCCTATTCCACAGCTCAACCGCTCCCACAGTAAAAACGGTTTTTCTTATGTTTAAATAGAATTTCCTGAATTTCAGTTTGTTTCCACTGCTTCTTGTCTTGTCTCTGGAGGCCACTGAGAAGTCTGGTTTCAGTTTCTTTATCCCCCTGGCAATCAGGTACATATTGATAAGATGCCCCTGAGCCTTGTCTCTTAGAGGCAGAACAGTCCCAGCTCTTTCAGCCTCTCCTTGTATGTCAGATGCTCCAAACGTTTAATCATCTTTGTGGCTCTTCGCTGAACTCTCTCCAGTATGTCTGTGTCTCTCTTGCACTGGAGAGCCCAGCACTAGACCCAACAATACTCCAGGTATGTCTCACCAGTGCTGAGCAGAGGGGAAGGATCACCTTCCTCCACCTGCTGGAGTTGTTCCACCTAGTGCAGCCCAGGAGACTGTTGACCTTCTTTGCCACAAGGACTCATTGCTGGCTCATGGTCAACTTCGCATCCACCAGGACACCAGGGCCTTTCCAGCAGGTCGGCTCCAGCCTGTGCTGGTGCCTGGCGTTATTCACTCCTATGGGTAGGACTTCACATTTCCATTTACTGAACATTATGAGGTTCCTGTCAGCTCATTTCTCCAGCCTGTCGAGGTCCCTCTGGATGGCAGCACACGCCCTCTGTCATGTTGGTCACTGCGCCCAGCTTCGTATCTTCTGCAAACTTGCTGAGCACTTCTCTGTCCCAGTGTCCAAGTCATTAATGAAGGTCTTGGACAGAATCAGCCCTTGGAGGAAGCATTTTTTCTCATTGCCATGGAGGCAATGGAAAACAACAGCCTTAGCCCCTCAACTGACTTATTTAAGAGCCTGCCACAGACATTGCTGCTGGCCACTGTATGTGTGGCAATAAACATAAACCCACCTTTCCTTTGTTATTTAGTTTGCTTAATGGGCAGTTTTATGCAGATGGGTGGAATGATGCCGCCAGTCTCCATGTCCCTGTTCCCCAGCAAAACTCTTCCTTCAGTGACCCCCAGCAGCCAGCACAGCAATGAGACCCTTCTTACGCAAACAGATTGAGTAGCATTTCCACTGGTCCCTGCACAAGTTACGATTTGCCTTCTGAATTTTGGTAAAGACATCAAGAGCTAACACAGGAGCAGGAACAGACCACCTTGCTTTCCTCCTCCTGTTGGTGGTGGGAGCAGACATACTGCAGCTCCCTCGCCAGTGCGGCTGAAGGAAAATGAAACGCAAATGCAACGCGGGCGGAAAAATATTTTGTCGCTGATTAAAGAAGAGGATGGTCCCTACACAAGTGGATTGCTACAACCAACAGCCTTCGCTTCGATCCCTCTAAGCTTGTGTGGAATTAATTAGGTAAACCCCCTAGCATTTACCTGGGGCTGTGGTATCACCTGGAGGACACTTGGCATGAATTAGCGCGCTGGATTATCACAAGAGCTGGAGCTGCAAAATGATCTGTCTAGTGAGAGTCTGCCAAGTAATTCACAGGAGGTGGCAAACAAAGTGGCGTTTTCGTGATTTTAATTAGGTTTGGGGGAAACGAGGTTAGCTTGATTAGAGCAGGAGACGGAATGCTGACCTTAGTGAACATCGCATGGACTCCCTCAAACAGAGCTGGGATATGGGGACCCACTCTGCAAATCGGCTCAGAGGTTTTGTTGCTACTTAGAGAATTTCAAAACAGAGGGGTTGATTTTTTTATTTTTTTTTTAATAATATAATAGGAGATAAAACAGCATTGGAAAAAGCCTTTGGTTCTGGCATCAGAGAAAGAGTTGCAGTGATCTCGAAATAGGGCTGGATGTGCTGCATGTAGAGGCTGGAGAAGTGCCACCAGATGGCTCTGTAGCCTAAAAAATGTGGGGAGGCCGCTGGGCACACCAGTACCACCGTGGGCTGACTGTCTTGCCTGCCTCTGCTCTCCAGAAAAGAGATTTACTGGAGAAAAAGGCACGCAAACCCCGAATTAAACCCACACATATCAGCTGTTCCTTCTCCCCACCGAATGCAAAGGTTTGTGACCTCCATCCAGATCACGACTGGTTTCTCCACGATTCAGGGAGACAAATTAGGCCACAAAAAGACTTTCTCTTCTATTTTGGGGAAAGGCGTGGTGATAGTGCAGCTTCACAGACACTGCTTTGCCTTACATAGAGCAGGTCTATGTAAGCCCAAGTCCTGACCTGCTTGTCTCCAAGGTCCCCGTACTTGTGACAGCAACTAAACACCTCAAAAAGCTTTGGAGGCAATAATCAATCCTATCCCTTAGCATCCCCATAAAACGGGGATGTCAAATCATTTACCAGAAATCTCTCTGGGACCCTACACGTGGTCAGGTGTAGGATGTATGGACTTAATTGACTTCTCCCTTAGACTAGCAGTGGTGATTACAACTGCATACAGAAAGATCAAAGTGTTTTCTGATTCCCGGGTCTCGGCCGCAAGAGGCACACCATTTACTGCCCAAGATAGCAATTACTTATAATACCAGTGAATTTAAAATAAATAAATAAATAAAAGGAAAAGTACCCAAACCTAATATTCCGTGTGTAGCTCAGAACTCCTATCTGCATTTTAGGGCAATGTGAAGGGCAGGGAGCCAGGCTGGCTCTCTTTATTGCCCTGTGGGCAGTTTTAAATTTCACTGAGGAAGGGGGTGGCAAGGGAAGGGAGAGTGGCAAAAATTAGATCTGAGAGAGGTCAACGCTATCCACTTAACTGCTATTGACCCAGTTGTAACCAGAGCCGAGCCGAGCCTGGGTATTGGAATTCCTCTGGCCATGTCTCTGGCAGTGCACAGGACCTGAAAATATCTAACCCCCTGTAGCTCAGTGAAGTCCCTGCAGCCTTAAAACCACCACAGACACTGCTTGTCTCATAGCTGCTTGGGGCTGAGAGTCATAAGGAAAAGAAGCTGGGGTAAACTTACTGGGGAATGAAGAGGAAGAAGGTACTTTCTTCCCTCTTTCTGGGTAAAGCGTGGAAAGCCCCAGGGAATTACTGCCCTGTGTTTCAGTTGGTGCAATAAAAAAAACCCCCAACCTTTCTAAGAAAGGATCTTTACAATAATGAAAATCTTGTGCTTTAGTCCGATTCCCCAGTTCCTGAAAAGTTCCCAGACTTGTAGCTTGTTCTACACCATTTTAGGGATGCAAAAAGTATAATACCAGGCCCATATTTCTTTCTAGAGTCCTGAGAACACTTTCCTCATACAATTACATGAAAAGGAAACCAGATACTCCTAGGCTATGAGAAAATTATGTTAATTTTAATAACTTACTGTAACTATTATACCCTGATGCAGTAGCTACGCTGATAGAAAGTAAGCACCAACATGCAACCCAAAAACGTGTCTATTAAAATAAAATAATAGTAATAATAAAAGAGCCTTGGCTTACACTAGTTATAGGTTTGGCTGAAAAGCTGAGCCTTGGACTTGTATGAACCGGCTCTGGCTTTGCTGGTCCGCAGAAAGACTGAATTCATTACTCGGGAAACCTTCACAGAGGGCACGCTGCCTGGAAGCCCAGGAAGCAATGTCAATGAATAAGAACGGACATGGGCTAATTCAAACCCTTCTCCCATCTTTCAAATCAAGTTAGTGATTCCTCTCTTCTTTTGCGGTTCTCAGCCAATTGTCATTTTCAGTGCATCCTATCGTTCCGCAGTACGAACTGTGCTGGGAATACGCTTCATTCCTCCAGCAGCCTCTGAGCAATGCCAAGGAATGTAGCTCTTCTGGTTACAATTAAGAAATTCAACACACAAATGCTCCCCGAGTGCACCAGAACCTGCTTGTGACCTTCATACAACCAAATTGGAAGGAGTCGAAGCAACTTTTTCTTCTTTGGTTCCAATAAAGAGTGAGGGGGGGGCGGTCTGGAGGGAGAGAAACCCGCATTCCTCCAGAGAGGCACCGTGGCTTCAGGGGTCAGCTGGACAGAAACTGGCACAGGGAAGCGCAGTTTCCAGGGCTGCGTTCCCACAAGGAGCTCTGGGCTAGGGAGTCACTGGGAGGATGCCAGCCTGTGTTGGCAGAGCTAGTGCGGTGTGGCGTGCTTGCTGGGTAGCCAGGTTTAACTCCCACCACACAGCAGAAAGCGTGCTGGCAGCGGTGGAGCCTACCTGCCTGCTGACACTATCGCCTGGGGACATCTGGTCCCCAGAGCCATCCCTAAACAGCTGGGTAGGGCTGCCTCAGCTCCATCCCCATGGACTGTCTCTCTCCGTTTGCGCTCTTTTGGGGCTTCTGTGTGGACACTTGGAGAGCAAACTCTACCTTTGCCTTTTATGTCACATCTCTGCCAGGATTGTGTCTGTGTGAGGCAGATTAAGAAGCTGTTGCAGAATAGCTCAGTGTCTATTTAAGCAAAAAAGCAAATGCTTTTTGATTGTGGCCATGAACCTATGTCTATGTTTAGCCCACATTGGGGACTAAGCCGTAGCAGTTACTCTGTCACCCTCCCCAGCAGAGAAAGGAAATGAGGAAAAGAAGACCCACAGGTTGAAAAGAAAATATATTTCATGAAACAGCAAAATTAATACCTATGCCCATACAAAGTATGCAAAGTTATACACAGCTCAGTGAACATGCATCGGCCACAATAAACAGGGAAGCAGCCCTAGTGAGCAGAATGATGAGCAAGGCCCTCTGGGGATGGGGAGAAGCAGGAGAAGGAAGCACAGAAGCAGAATCAGGAACCCCTATCCTCAGAAAACTTCCCTTTTTGTACTGAGTGTGACATTTATAGTCTAGGATACACCTGGAGCCTACTCAGGACAGCTGCCCCAGCTGACTCCAAACTGCTAACGGGCTGCAGAGTGTGGCTGGCCTGGGATTCTGTCCCAGCCAAACCAGGATAATATATTTGATGTTTTTAAGGTGTGTCACCACCACCACCTCTCTTCAGTGTCTGCATTTGCAGCCTTAAGCTGGCTTCAAAACTCTCTTTGCCCTGAAACTCAGGATGATACTGTTTCCCAAGATGAGAAATATATTTGTGTTTTCCAGATGGATGGAGATGGCGAGGGAATAGCATGGAAAGTCCTTGATGTGGAATCTCATTATCCGAAAGATTTTGTGGGGTCTCTGGAGCTCTCCAATGACACCTTCTTTTCACTGAGCATCAAAAACGCAACCAGCCGAGACAGTGGAACATATAAATGTACTTTGGGGGAAGAGAACGGAGAACACAATCTGAGCAGCACAGTCACATTAAAAGTAACAGGTACAGACTCTTGACTCTCTCATGCTCCGCATGGAATTTTGTGAAGATAGTTTAAAAATATTTTACAAACAATCCGAGTAACGTAAGTCCTTGCTTTACATTTTAGGTTGCCCTGGAATAGAGGATGAAAAATTAAAAAAATACAAAACCGAGCTTTTCATGCTGACTTGCCTTGGGATTTTTTACTTGCTGCTCATCTTTTTTACCTGTGTAAGTAATTTCCTTTCTCATAAACAAACCAACCAAAACCAACACCAACAACAAAACCTCAAAGCAAAAACCAAAACTCACTCATTTTCTCTGCCAACACCACCTTAGCACAGCTGGTCAGAAGTTGGTGTTCATTCTTAATTTATGATCAAATCCTTTACACTATTTTCAAAGCCAGAGGAAACTCAGGTGCACAAGAAACACAGGATGGACCCCCAAAGAGATAAAACATTTCACTACACCCTGATCTAACTCAAACCTGACAGTTATTTTCCTGCACCCCACTGCCTGTTTCTGCTTCCAGCTACTTTGAGTACAAGGTAATCCTCAGTTTAAGGGCACATCAGCAGCTGTTCTGGTTTGCTACATGGGAACAGCATCTGCCTGAGATGAAAGCTCCTGAGATCCCTTCAACTATGGCATTGATTTGTGTGGCAGCACAATGGACAAGTTCAAGTCCATCTATTATTTTGCCCCCGTTTCCATACCTGCAAATTCATATCTGAAACCCCATTTCAGATAGAGCTTCGCAAAAATGCCCTTCTTGTTAAACGGACATTTTAGGATGCCTTGGAAAAGAACCTCCCTGGGCTTTTATCCATGCCCTTAATGCTCACTGATAATTCTGTGAAAGGTGGTGGGGAGGAGGTATTTAGGAAGCTCACTTCACAGAAGCAAAACCATGCTTTGTTTGGAGTAGTGGTGAAGTCACCTCCTCGTGCAGAGGTCTGAGTCTCCCAGCTCAGAGGCAGCACAAACCTTTGGTGTTGGTACAGTGCAACACCAGCTGCATTTCTAACAAAAAAGTAGACAAAACCAACTCGAGCATTTAGAGAGGTGTCCAGGTTTAGCCTGTATCCAGAGTTAAGCTCTAGTACTTTCTCTGTTACCCAATGACCCCTCTCCAGCAGGGAAGGGGGACTGGGAAAAGGAGAGGAGACTCACACATTGAAATGCAAATAGATTTAGTGGAACAGCCAAGCTAATGCCAATATAAAGTAAACAAAATTATACTCAGCCCAGCAAACATACAGTGGTCACAACAAAAGAGAAGGCATCCTCAGGAGCAGGATCAGGAGACTCCCTCACCCTCAGAAAACTTCCCCCTTTATACTGAGCATGACATTTCTGATCTGCAATACACCTGTAGCCAACTTGGGTCAGCTGCCCTGGCTAGCTCCAAACTGCTAATGGCCTGCAGACCATGCTGGCCTAGGATTCTGTTCCAGCGAAACCAGAGTGGGAGGTCAGATTTAACTTTTGCTGCCTATTCTGTGTTCTCCTTCTTGTTTTGTTCCTCAGCAGATGAATCATGACTGTTGATTGGAGAATATCTAATTAGCTGCAGCTAAATGTAGCTTTTCATGTATCTTCAGGGAGCAATTAAATTTATGCCTGTCTCTTTTTTAGATTGACAATCCTGCCAGTAATTTGTGCTGTTCAGACTAAAGTTTGACAAGATAAATCTTGTAGGAATTTGTTAGGCTGAAAGTATGAAAGCAAGGATATCACTCAGAACAGACAGATGCCCCTGTTCTGCTCAGTGTCCTGAAAGAATTTCAGATCTCTAAAGAAACCTCTCCTTCCCATATGTAAAAAAAAGTCCCAAACGTAGTGGTGCAGTTAAAAAAAAGGCAGAATTTTGTGGTGAAAATAACCACTCTGGTGGAATTATGTGTGTCTTTCTCTTGGGTGAGGTCCAGCCTCAGGTATCAACCCAGCTTTCATCAAAGTTTAATACTGCTTTCATCTCAAAATTGAGCTTCGTTATTTAAAATGGCCATTAAATTCTTACAGCTTGCCTTGCCCTCTCCTCTAGTGGAGATTATGCCTAATCTCCACTGAACTCAATAGCGACATTATATTTAAGACTGGTGTCAGGTCTGGGGCTTTACTTTGACAACTTGATGAAATATTTCGGGCGCTGACCTCTGTTGAACATAGATGGAAAAATGCTTGATGCAAGGCCTGTTCACATGGAAACTTGAATTAAATATAAATTTCCTTTTGTGACTAAGGCTTTTGTCCTATAAAGCTCCTTGACTGACCAAGAACAGTAGCTTTTCTTTGTGCTGGGTCCTTCTGGTGGCAAACAAATGGGAAAGGCGCAATGTATGGTTAGCAAGGAGAAAAGCAACACTTTGAAACTTTCAGAAAAATCCCTTTCACAGAAACCCTCAATTTTAAGCTTTCCTTTCTGCTTTCTGTTTTAGACATGTCTAAGAAAAGAAAGTATGTCTCTCAATTACCAAAAAACCAGACCAGATACGAAACACATGCTCACCCTCATCAATGTACGTGAAATGACAACTTTCCAGAACTTAAACAGCAACAGCACTTGCAAAGATGGACTTACTTCAAGTTCTGTCTAAGCTGATGTTGACAGCACCGTGGGCTCATCAATAAACATGACATGAGCTGGATGGATGGCCAAGTGGTATGGAGAGGAAATAAATGATATTATATGTCCTCTTCTGAACAGCCTGAAGGTATAGGTGACCTGTCAATGATCTGCTTGCGCTGGGCAAGCCTTCAAAAAGCACTGTTATGCACTACAGTCACTTTTGGGAGCTAAGCAGCTGAGAAATACCATTACAGCTACACAACGGTGTTATGATGCTGTTACGAGGTTGGTATCAACTTTATTTCACTCTGCCATGCAGCCCTCTTGTTCCAAGCAAGAACGTTCCTGTGATATGAAGACCAGGCTATAAGGAGGTCGTGGCAGAGCAAAGCTGAGTAATTAAACTCTTCACTGGACTATGGCTCTCATCGTTCAGTAGCAAACATAATGGGTGCTGCAGTATGGAAAGAGAGGTGTGTGGGGCTGTCTCTGCTCTGAGCCTGATTCTGGATGGACGTCCTTTACTGCAAAGGCAATGTGACTTGTCATGCGATGTTCAAGTCATGCTCTTGTCCTGGATGGATCAAATGAACACACACTTTTAAATCTCAGAGTGACAGACAGACTGAGATGTAAGAAGGGAGAAAATATTTTGGAAGTCTTTCTGGACCGAGAGGACCTTTCTATCTCTGTAAGAGAAGCAAGGATGTATTTCCCAGGGGCATCTCTAGACAGGTCAAACTGTAGCAAGCTTCAATGAGACTGTTAACCCTAAAGCATCAGAAGTGAGAATGAAGCAGTCAGTGATATTAAAGACAAGTAAAGATGACTTATTTTGTGGTTTATAAAACAGGAAGCCAAATGTAGGTGACACCTACATCAGTCAAGTTACATGAGCAATAATCAAAGCCATGGTTTGCAAGAAATCAACCATCCATGTCTTTAGGATGTACTGAGTTAACAGAGAGATACAGGAATGGGAGGTGAGACATGAGGAGCTGCTTTTGGTGTCGAAAGTGTGCAGTATATATGAAACAAGGACATGAGGAAACCCGACTTCAGACTCATAATATGAGAGAGAGAAGACTTGCCCTCGTGGACCAAAGGCAAGAAAGAATGATTCTGGAGTTTGAAATCAAGGAGCCTCCCCTGTCGGGCTGCTGGTGCAGAAGGTGAAACAAGGGGAGTCTCGAGTGACTGGGGTTGTTTATGCCACAGCACGAGAATTTGAGCCAAAATGTGTGAACCTGCAAACACTTAAAAAATAATCTTAAAAAACCCCCAATCCTTCAAGAGTTAAACTGCAACATTAGGATTTTTAATGCACTTTGGAATTCCAGGCTGTGACACAGAGGTTCTTTCTATAATCCTTCGACTAATTTTGAAGTGCTGATGGGAGGAAAGCGCTACATGTCACTCAGCAGTGCCTCTGCGAGCAGGGTAGGTGTCTCCACTGGTGGAGTCCAGGGGGCTCCTGGCCAGAAGAACTGTTACAAGGGATATGCAGTTTACTTAGAACATGGTAAATTCATGCCACGTTTGCTTTTTTATAATCAATTTTTACATATAAATGTGTGTAACATACTTGAAATAAAAGTTCAGAGGTAACCTACCATTTGTCTTCGTGTGCCACATGTGGCAAATAAACCCAGAAATGCTCCGTATCAATTGCACGTTATTTTCCAACCAACATAATTGCATCAAATGATATAGATGCCTGATCCAGCCTGTTCTGTGGGAGAGAGCATGTATGTGTGTATAATCGATTAAACAACGGATAATTTTATGCATTTCTAAAGGAACGAAGACCATTTAAATTTTCCTCAAAGTTTCACTGTGTGTCCAAAGTGCTTTCTAACACCTGTTCCATGCTGACAGGCAAGTCATTAGGGAAGGCTCGAGGGTGTTTCAGTCTACCCACTTTTAAACACAATGCTCCGTCATGGGTCACCTGTACATTTAGATGGCACTAATAGGAACTGAATGTGCATGTGTAATAACTGGTCTGGGGTACATCAAATTTCTCCATTTGGTCAGAAAGGCTTAATACCTGACAGCTGAATTTTTAAAAATTGTCTTTATTATTATTAATTTATTTTTTTTAAAGAGAGAGGATAAGAGGATAATTCAGCCAAAAAGGGTTCATAATTAATCAGCAGTAGAAGCTAAAACACTCGAAAAATTATTTCTCCAGATGTATAAGTAGAATCAGATAGGAGAGAATGAAAAGAGGGGACTGTAGACTCTCTGGTTTTCTGAACCTAACCTAACCCTAATGGTGGCAGATACAGGATTTTGAGGTTGGGGTGCCACGGGATGTAAAAAGTGTGGAGGGAGTGCTTGTGGAGCATCGCCACACTCCCCTTGGCATGACATTGGCCGTGCCAGATTCCCTGCTATTTGCAGCCCCGGAGTCCCTGGAGCCTGTGGGATGTAAAGGATGTAAAGAAACTGTTGTGGCACTGTGAAAAAAATGCCATTAACAAAAAACTAACATTAGCTAGAAATAGCATGAATGGGAACCAGGCAACTGAAGAATAAAAGCTAATATATCACAGCACCTTCAACACTAACAGGAAATAAATAAATAAATAAAGAATCGTGTTGGCTGAAAATCTCACAGAATGAGCTACACATTTTTCAACATAGTATCTCAGAAGGGGCAGTCCTTTCCTTGCAATACGGGCTGAGTTATATTTCAAAATCACTGCCTCAGCCCAGCATACAGGGGATGAGCACGTGCACACGTTCTTTACACTTTAACACTTCGTTATTAAAGGGATTGTGTTGTGGATTGCACAATCGAGAAGCTGTTTTGATTATACAGACTAATTGCTTTGTCAGACAGAAAAAACCTTGTTTTCTACTGCTCTTATTATTAATGCTGTTAGGTTTGTATGATAATATAAAAGGATGTGTGCATGCTAGAGCTGTTCTTTGTAATACTTTCTTACGATACGTTTTAAAATCAACAATTCAGTTAATCTCAATGAATCCAGAAGGTGGGAAATATCATAATCTTTGTATTATAAATAAATATTAAGACACCTGGAAATCAGAAAGCTCCTAAGGAAGTCCAGATCAGAATTAGGAAGAACTCTGAGGTTTCCTGACTCTCCTCTGGGTGCCTTAACCACAGGAGCTTCCTTGTTAATGTTTCTTAGGGGTTTTGTAACTTTCTCATTGTTTTGTGGTACGTTTTTTTTTCCTCTGTAACCTACATTTTTCTGTTGTTCTGTCCAAAGGTGAACCATCTGCATTCAAAGATAACAATAACCATTATACATACAATTACTCATACAGAGTGAGTTTGTGCGCCTGTGATTAAGGAATATACATCAAAACACCGCACCCTGTGGGGAAATTACCCCAAAGAGAAATTGCAAGTCATACACCAGAGCTAAATGAATATCCAAGATGGCAATGAAGGAAAGGTAAAGGACATAATCCACAAAACGCTGAGTGTATGAGTTATAGCCCTTAGGTAAGCCTGATTTGTGTGGCGAGCACTTACACAGCAGATAACCCAGGCTGACAGTGACCTTGACAGCACTGCCACAGCAATATTTCCTGTGAAGCCTGAACGGTTTAACCTATTTCTCCTGAGCAGGAGTTACAAATACGCTTGTATTCAACAGCGTGGACCAGAGTCATCCTCGGTATGTGCCTGTGAATGACCCAAGCAGACTGTATCTCTTTGGGCACGCTGAATGCCTGCCTCCCTTCTTTCTTCTGCCCTCAAAAAGACCATTTTGGGGAATATAAAGAGCATTTCCCTGGTGCACACGTTCCCTTTCTCCCTCCTCTCAGCACAGAGCCAAGCAGCCATGTGGCGCAGGGGAGGGATCTGGTTCCAAGTTCATTGAGCAACTGCAAGTATTTAGTGACCTTCTCAACCAATTTGTCTGCCCCTTGGGAACTGCAATTGATTTTCTCTGTCTCTGTACGTGAACGCAACGTGTCTACACTATGTTACAGCTACGTAGTTGAAGGTAAATTGGAAGTGATTCCCCCATGACTCCTCTTTAAGTTAATATCCGTGGAACCCTAATTCTGAGTAATTTGTGGAACAAACTGCTGGGGAGATTAAAGAGTTACAAATAAACGCGATACCAAGTTTTTCAGTTGATGGTCTGTTCTCTCTACACTTTGCTGCCAAGACCTGTGTTTGCAGTACTCTGCTTTTCGATGACTACAGCTGATAATACTTCTACATAAAGCTGTGAGAAGAGTGCCGCTAGCTCTCTGGAGCAGTGATGTAAATCCTGAAAAATCCACCGAGGGAATGGGTGGTGGCAAGCCCGACATGGGTCACTGCAAGGAGTGGTGGGTCCTTTGAAGGCTTCATTTTACATCCAAGCCATACAAGTCTTCCCACCCTTAGATGGAAAAGCTTGCTACGTCCCTGTGGGTGAACAACAAGTGCATCTGTTAAGCTGCAAAGAGACAGCCTGGGCTGATCTTAAGCATTTGCTCTGTTGGGCAGACGTCACAGCCAGTGTTAAAGAATTTAAAAACTCCCACAAACCAAGCCTATGGACAAATTGAAGACAAGGGGCGACCACTAAAAGAAGAGAAGTCCTAGGGGAAATACGGCTTGAGCAATCCCAGAGCAAACACAGGCTTTACTCTCTGCAAAGTCTTTCAGCTGCTTCTGTGAGGTAGCAACAACAGCCTGTAGCAGTCGGGGTTTTTTTGTATGGTTGTTTTTAAAAGCACTTGCACTGTGTGCCTCAGTTTCCCTGTCTATAAGTGGGAGTGAATGAGTTCAAGTGTTGTCTTGTGTGAGAGACTGGAGAACTGGCTATAATTACGCCTTGTTGCCTACTTAGAGCTGAAAAGAACTTTTTACCCGAGTTCTCCTTCGGGAGACAGAATAGGAGGATTGAAGTGCTGGGCATTAATGTTAAGGGGAAAAGGCCCTGCTGCCAAGAGAAACTGGTTTAATAAGAACTGGTAGGAAGGAAAACTAGAGAAGGCTCTGCAAACGCTGGGGTCTAGACCAAGCACCTGTAACACAAATGTGTGACAGCTTCCACCCACTCGCTTCTGCTATTTTCGTCCCATCTGAATTCCAGCTCTGCCAATTCACTCTCACATCTGTTCTCAGACTTGGTATCAACACTGATTTAATCACATGCCTCCCATCTACTGAGCTGGAAGTGGAGGGTGATGTACAAGCCTGGAGAAATTAACCCTTTCCCTTCGTTAGCACCAACTAGAAGACCTCTCCTGGGATATGGTTGCTGGTGTTCAGGTGGGCGGTAGAGCCAACGAGGCTGCATCAGCAGGTCCCTGAATGGCGAGCGTGCCGAGGACATCGCTGCTGAAATAACCTTGCAGATACACATTGAGCACGAGAGGTCTGAAAGGCTGGTAGCATCTGGGGCTCTGTGAACAGCAGCACAACCAGCAGATCAAGTAGATCCTCCTCAGCTCAGCACTCCTTAGATCACACCTAGACACCTTGTCCAGTTCTGGACCCTCAAAACTGCCACCAACTTGAAACAAAAGCAGTTCAGACAGGAATCATTTTCCCCGGTGAAGATAGCCAAGCCGTGAAACGGGTTGTTGAGAGAGGCTGTGGAGTCGCCACCCGTGAAGGTTTTCGAGACCTAACTTGTCAAAGCCCTGAGCAGCCTGGTGTGATCCCACAGTTTATCCTGCTGGACTATGACCTCCCGAGGTCCTTTCGCACCTTGATTGTCCTATGAATCTACGCTCCTCATGATCAGAAAAAAATTATTAACAACTGCTCGTCAGGATGTTCATTGCAGTATGAATGGAGCACACCAAGACATCCACCCTCTGCCAGTAACGACCAGATGTATTTCACACAAAATTTGTAGGAGAAAAACAACTACAGACAATTTGTGCCTCAAAAAAGACTACTAGCCCTTGCCCAGTGGCTAAAGGCTAGTAAAAAGGAAGGTTAAAAAATGCTGTATTTTTTACAACAAACTTGATTTTTATTTTTTTCCACTTCACCTCTTCACTCAAGGACAAATGCTCAAGAATACACGTGAGGCACTATCAGAAACCTTCCCCGGTGTTCTGGATTTTCTCAATATTAAATACTTCTGCTGGCGGCCCTTGCAGAAATTCGTAGTCTCCAACACATCTTGCACTTAAATTCTGGAAGTGTTCACAGTACGTGACATTTACTAAAGACAATTTTTGTCTGCATCCCATCCCTGGATCTCAGAACTCTATGACAGCAATGAGCAAGCGACAGCACATGCACACACTGGCTCATAGAGCCAAGCACATGGTCTCATCATTTTCTGGTCTGTGCAGCATTCAGCTGCACTGGGTTTTACATGTGGATATATTAAAAAAATTACAGAATTCCTAACCTATGGCACACTGTGGTGAAAAAGCCAGCCTCCTGTTTACAAGGCAAAGACACATTTCTCACACTGGGATGCTCTATGCAATCTTTGTCCTTGCAGACATCAGGGCTCACGGGGCAGTTCAGCAGGAGGGTCACTGCTGATGGAGCTGGAGCCAAGCTGCTTTCCTGGCAGGGGAAGGCAGTTCCCCCTTCTCCATACTGTCTCACATAGCTCTCATCCTTGAGCTTGCAGCTGTGCCCTTAACTTGCTAAAAATTGCATCCTAGATTAGACACTAGTCCTGAGGATATGTCCTTCAGCTAAGCCCATCTAGACCCACATTTTTCAAGACCTAATTTACTCAAGAACTCCTTATCAGTCTTATTTTCTAGGGATAGTAGCAGGAAGCCTATTTCAAGGACTATAAAGTGCCCCTGTATTATGTTAAGTGCCCAGGATAAACAGATGACCTGCGTGGGACTTCTTGGAGACTGTCTGGTGCCCAAGCAGAGATGAGAGATTTGCATTCTATGCTAGCACTTCTGTTAAGTACACAGAGCAGTATCTACAGGCAAATCAGGTTGCCAGGCCCTCTGTCCTACTTACTGTACAAATACAGTCAAGTGGATTAAGATCCAGGCAGTTGTGACTGGCTCCCTGCTCTCTACTTAAAAGAGGGACTAGTTAAAGTGCCGCTTCTCTTGGAGAAACAGAAACCAACTCCCTCTCTTCCCTAGTCCCCCCCTCCCTGCCCCAAACTCACCCAACATCAGTCAAGAAAGACAAGCAACACTCATACAACATTTACTACAGTTCCCAAACAACCAAATTTGGCAAAGTTCGCAATGGCTGTAGAATGAGACATTCTCCCTTCAGTTCATGCTTCCTGTCACCTAAGCAGGTGTCAAATCTCCTGAGTGTCTTCTCATAGCTTCTTTCCATTTCACTCCATCTTAACAGCTGTAAATGTCACCAGTAAGTTGTGCTAGTACATTAACATTAACAAAGGGGGGAAAAAAAAGTCAACTCTGCTGACAACTGTTAGTGTATGAAGATTAATCTTTATATAGCACGCAGAACATGGATCTGTTCTACATCTTCCCGTACAGCCCGTACTTTGTTTCTACTCCTTCTCAACAATAGCTTTCATACAAAAAAGATTATATTCTCTCAAGCCTCACAATTTATGCTGTAGTTGGCAAACTGTTTTTCTTTCTGCTAGCAGTGCAGGGGACAAGTGGAGTCACCCCAGATTTCTAGGGAAGACAAAACATAGCTTTTGTTCCGCTTTGAAGAAATACTCACAGGCTTAGCTTATTTACATCTCATGGCGTAGAAAGTGTTAAAGCTTTTGCCACATTAAATAGCAACGCACAACTGAACGCAAGGGAGGCCTAGCCTGACATAAGCACTATGGCATGGCAAGTGTTAAAACTTTATGCATGGTAAATTAGGGCTTTGAAAAACATCTCGGTTGGGAGCAATTTTGGAAAATTTTGAAACATGAATTAATGACTCCCTTTCTCCTCCCCCCCGTGAAGTGGTCTTTGAGGATTGGTCACTCTGGAGAAAAAACATAAAATAAAGCATCGACACTTGACATACTCGATCCATCCATAAACGTAAACATGCCTCAACTGCAGTTGGACTTTTCTTTTGCTCAAGAGCATGTGGAAGCAATTACCTGAATGTAAATGTGATAAAGAATGGATGAAATGCAAACCAAATGATGCCTTATTACTTAATATAAAGAGACTGTTCTGCGAGATCAAAGTTGTGCAGCACAAAATGTAATGGGCTTCACCGGAGAGACAGGCTTCAGAGATTTGTTTAAGACATGGCTGCATTTTGATGAAATGCTAAGTAGACAAAATTGGGGTAAGTTTAAAGAGTTTCCCAGAACCTGACCTATGATCTTCACTAACATCTTTTCTCTCCTCCCACCTTCTCCTGCTCTGTGTCATCCCCAGATGCTGCGAGGGTGGCAATGAGAAGTTTCCTTGGCTTCAGCTTGGCAGGGGATGAGAACTGCTTCATCCCAAGCTGTGAAAGTAGTGTCACCACTGACAAGCCCTGTGGACACCAGACAGGGAAAGACCTTCTCGGTACATTTGCATCACACTCCTTGCATTGCTGCGTTCATACGTCCCAGCCATCACTCCATGCCCTGTTGCTACCTCAGTACGTGTTTGTCCTTTGAATCAATAAAATCAGGAAAGGTACCAAGATGACAATTCCCAGGAACAAAAGAACTAAAGCAGAGAAGAAACCTCAAGAGTCATAGAATTCTGGAATCATCAAGGTTGGAAACGAACCTTCAAGGTCATCAAATCCAACCATCTACTAACCATTATCATAACCACTAAGCCATGTCCTGAAGCAACACCTCTACATGGTTTTTTTGAACACTTCCAGGGATGGCAATCCCACCACCTCCCTGGCAGTCTGTTCCAATGCCTTATCACTCTTTCAGTACAGAATTTCTATCCAGCTTAAACCTGCCCTGGCACAACTTAAGCCCATGTAATTTCAAGATCATTTCCCACCACAAGGCCATTTAATAAAATACAATTTCGATCAAGAGCCTGCTTTCTCCTCTGCTGCCTTCTCCAGTTTTGCTTCCCTACCACTTTATAGCGATTATTTTTAAGACAAGGAGAAGGTATTTTGAGAAAATGGGGTAGCAGTTTCTATGAAACTCCACAACAACATTTTAATTTGTCCTCTTGGCCTTGCCTTTCCTCCCATGTCCTCCTCAGCCCAGGAGCTGCTGATCATTGCTTTTGCCAAACTGTTATTTCTGACCATGTTGATTGGGGCACCGTCTTTTTCAGAAGTCTGTAGAGTACCTGGTGCATTGATTGACAGTGCTGGGCCCCACCGTAACATAAATCAATGAGCAATGAAGTTAAGTATCCAAGTTATGCATACCAGAAGCGACACAACACTGGATTGTAAGCATGAATTATTAAAAAAAGCAAAAAGGTATTTAACTAAGAATGTTGAGTCTTGAGTTATTGAAAGGATTAAACTAGAATGCAAGTTAAAAAGAGCATACACAGAAATAATGCTGCCTATCTCCCCCAGCATTAGCTGTTAAAAAGAAATCATATATGTTAAACTCCCAAAGAGGCTATTGTCTTTTGTTTTTCAATTACATGCTATAATGGGGAGTGTTTTGTGAATAAGCCTGATACTTATGCCTCCCATAAAACCCAGGGCACTGTACCTCATTCATGCTTATTTAACAAGCTCGTAAAGAAAAACCAACTACATAACCAAATCATGGTTGAATCAAACAGTTTCCCTTCTCTTCAGCGAAGAATTGTTAAGTATTGTCGCTGGAAACTCATTGTTGTGCATTATTTTTGTAGTGGCCACAGTGTTCAAAGCAGCTTAGGGAAGCAAATATAAACCACACTTGCCACCTCAGAGAACACAGAGTTTACAGGGGCTTTGATCATGCAAACACTAATTCTTTCATTTTAGAGGAGTTATTCACAGGAATAAATATTAAAACGATACCAGGCATTTGAACTGTCAGATCGTAACTAGGTGTGAACCTGACATGTTGCAAGACAAAAGAAAGATGGGAAAAATGTAATGACTGAATAGAGCTCACCTTTGTGAGCTGTGGGCTCATCCTGGTGCTGCAGCAGCTCTTCTGGTTTCCCTTCTTCTTCTCGCCAGCTTGTTTGGAATCAAACTAGAGACCCCAAGAGAGCCCAGAATGATGGGATGGGGGCTGGGGTCAGAATTAAATTGGCAGCACTGCCAGTGCAATTCACAGTAATGACCATCAGCTGAGAGATTCCTTTTCTTAAAGCAGTTAACTCAGCTCTCAAATACAGCCTTAAAGTCGCGTTTAATCATTCCACTATTATTCGTACCCCTTGTAAAATACAACTCCAAACCAGAACAAATGAGGAATCTGAGGCTGCTCCTGTGCTAACAGTCAAACAACTTGTCATTCACTGCAGAGGGTTCAGGCCAACATCTCCCACTCGAGACCAAGGCTGGGTTGGCAGCTCCTCGTTAGCTCATTAGCTTCGTTACCTGTGGGTAATGGTCAAGTCAGAATAATTTGCTGCTATGTGGGTTGTATGCTTTGGAGCTCATGTTGTGCCCTGCAGAGCATCGGCAGTCCATCTTTTCACTGTCTTCTTGGTTTCAAAAATAAAATCTACTAATAAAACTTACTAATGCTGGCACACATGTTCACTCTGAGAGATTCGCCTTATTCAAAACAAGCTGTGTGGTCACTCTGGTACTAGCGTAGCCCTGTCTCTTCCACACTATACAATCGTATAAAAGTGGATTGTCATCCCTAAGGATTATTTTTTTAATTTGTTTTGGCATTTCCTTTAAGCTTTAGGGTTTTTTCTCTGAGTTAATACTTGGACTGTGAGGTTTTTGTTACTCTTCCAGGTTTGAAATGGCAGGGATTTCAGTGAAAGGGTAAGATCTGACTTGTGGGGATGTTTAGGATGCTGGTTATGAGCTTAGTGGGTTTGTATCAATGGATACTGTAGGGCAGGACACTAAACAAGCCCAAACACCCAGACCCAGGTTTGTTATGTGATTCCCCTTAAATTTTCAATGATGTAAATGTTCCTTCCTGTGGGGCTAATTCATGCAGCACCTAGTTACTGCCTTGACTTCACACAGATGGAACTGTGAGCAGAATCTGGGTCCAACCTCTGAATTTCTTAAGAAAATAAGGGGTTTAATTAGGAAGATGAGAAACTGAAAAGCTCCTAATGACAGGAGCTGAAAGACTCTATATTTGCAAAATGTCCCAGGCGATCCTGAGTACGGTCATTTTAGCTGCTCAAATTCATTGACCCAAGAGACAGATTCCAAGTGTTTTCTCCTGGCAACACTCAAGTGCTTCCTGGTGGGAAGGACACATGTCTGCTGATGGATGGTTTCCATTCTATGGTAATGGTTGTGCTGACAGTCCAGGAGCCAAATCAAGGTCTGTCTGTTCTGGAGAGGAGCACTGTGTGGGCAGCAGACCTGCTCCTCCAGCCCCTGGCTCATGCTGATTAGAAATCCCAGTGCTCACCATGGCCCCTGTGGACTGACCAAAGAGTGGTCTGGGTAGCCTTGCTAGTATCTGCATTTAATTACTGAGCCTGAATCTGGGAGGGTGCTGGCAGAGGTGTGTGCAGGTGGGAGGGAACCGGGGCTGGGCACCGCTCAGGAGACAGGATCTGGAGCCTCTGCTCCCAACTAAATAAAATGCATCAAGTTTCCGAGGCAGCTGGAGGAGGTGCTCCATCATCTTCTGACATGGGATGCTTTTTTCTGCTCTCAAAACAACTCCCCTGCCTGGCAACTGCAGTCAAGTCAGATATTAGACCCACTTCTGCAACCGACTGCTTGTCAATCCCGCACGTGCCAAGGGGAGCTGCAGTATCTGTCCTCCACAGCTGTGGAAACGCAATTGTATTGTGGAGAGGCAATCTTTAGTCACTTGGAAATTCACTGTTGCGTTTTCTTTTAAAAAGCCTTTTCAGGATATATTTTTTTTTCCTCTTAGTGATGAGAGCTACCTTTAAAATAAAATAAAGTAAGCCAGGTTCATCTCCAAGGAGATGTGGGAAGCAGTTTTTGGGGAAAACTAACGCTGAAAAGAAGTCTCAGCTAACAACATGGATATACGACAGAAGGCTGTGATGGTGCACATGCTGTCTTGATCATGTGTGAGGTGTCCAGGGAGTACCCAAGGCTCTAGAACAGCTCTGGGTGTCCTTTCGGACCACTTCACTGTTCTCATTCACTTTTTCTGGACATTTCACAGCTTCAAAAAGGAGATTTCACCCTCTTTTAAACTTGATCTGTGCCTCCTAACTGTGTGAGGGGACAGCCCCGTGTCTGCAACATCACAGCTCCTTCCATGATGAATTGGATTTGTCAGTCTCTGGGCTTTGGTCTTATAATGTGCTATATGATTAAGTTTCTTTGCCTTAAGTTGCCAGCTAATGGAATAAACTCTTTGTCTTTATTAGAAAGAGTCCCCGGCTTTATTAAGTTACATAATTTACAACCAATAGTGTAATCAATAAAACACTAACAAACATGTAACCTTAGACAAACCTCACATATTGATTTTTTTTAAATGTTCTCACAAAGCCTGCCGTTGTCCAAAAGAAAACCTTTCAGTCCCAGTGGCAACCCCAAAAAGCACTTAGTGCATTAAGGTGTGGGCACTGAAAGACAAATTGAATTGGCTTCCTTGGAAATGAAGCTGGATCTCCACTGGTCTCTGTGGATTCACCTCAGCCCTGTTATTTTTTGAGTTTTGGAAGTAAGCTCCAATTTTCCCTTTTTGTGCCTCATCTTTGCAAGGAAAATGCAGCTTGTTGCAAAATATGGCAGTTACCATACAGTTAAAAATCAACATAAATAGTCTCCTAACATGAACAAAAATGGATACAGCAGAACCTCTATTAGCTGCTCCTGATTAACCCTGGGGTTTCTTGGCTGACCTGTAACTAGCTGTGGTAGGACTAGCTGTGGTAGGATCAAGCCTGACCTAGCCCTGTGTCTGCCTTAGGTAGGAAGTTGTGTTTAACGTCAGGTAAGCGACTCGTTTTTCTAACACAACGCCTCATGTAAATGTATTTTCTAACTGTAAAAAAGAGCTTCTGCTGTCTCTTGAGTGCGGTTTAGTGGATGATACTGATACACCTGCAGTTATGCTTTTGATGCAATCACAAGAGCTGGTATTTTATTATCCCTACCTCTCTCTTTTCAAGACTGTGGAAAAACCCCACCCTATCAGACACTGTCTGCCGGGGAATCTATGTGCATGATCACACGGCAGAATTGCACCAATGATGATTTCACAGGTAATTTAGAACTAGACTGGAGGAAGCAGCAGAAAAAACATTGCAGGGAACATTCCCGCATAAGGAAAGAAGTAGAGCAGACATCCATCCACTCCATCTTCAGTTTCAGTCATTTGGTGAAGGCATCCCCATAATTTCTGGAACAATTAAATGCTTAATCTTTTTGTAACCTATATCCTTGAGCTATCCAGTTACGTGAGGAAATCTTATGGAATTTGCTTTTCTTTAAAAACAGAATCCTCTCTTCATTTTGCAAGACTTTGAAAGGTTTCCTTTTCAGAAGGGACATGGGCGAGATGCAGGAATAAAGCTTCCCAGCAAATGTTGGGGGCTAGTGTGCAGAGTTCCCACGTCCCCTTTGGAGACTCTAGCATTTAACAGCCACAACTCCCCTTTATTAGATCACTATAAAACAAGTGCCTGGAGGGAGTCAGAAATGAATTGAATTTTGTAGATTTAAATGATTGTGTGGGACCTTTTTGGTTTAATATATACCCTGGAGATATTTGCTACTAGAACTTGGGAACTTTATAATAAGAATAATTCCTTAGCTAGAGATCTTTATCTTGTTACATTAATGATTCACTGGGGGTTTATACTGGGAAATGAAGGGAAATTTTTTAAAAGGCTATTAGATCAAATGTTCTTATGGAGACATGTACAGAGACGGTCAACAAAGATTTGTAGGCTGGTGATATATGGAGTTTACTGCCTTTGTGCTGTATGTACAGGGCAGCTGGCTGTTTCAGGATGAAGTCCTCTTTGTGCTCACAACCAGCACACTACAAGGTAAGGCTTTGCAGACTGCCTTCCCCTTGTGTGCTAAAAAATTCACATGCAGCACAGGAATTCACATAATAGCGGTTTTAACTACCTTAGCTTCAATGATACGGGCCAAACTCTGCATCCAGACCTATTTTTTAACATCTCAGCCTCTATCCCAGAGGTTTTGCAGCGCTATTTCTCAGCTCCAGCACTGCCACGTCAGTCCCAGCACGTACTATTTATAGTGCCTGCAGTTCCTGCTGGGTTTGGTGACCATTCAAGGTCTCTAAATAGCAACTGTGTGGTCTCCAAGGATGTGCCATTTGGAGAATGCAGATTCTGCTCGTACTTTGCCCATGCAAAGCAACTACCGTGTTTCTGCCATTTGTAGTTGCCACTCTAAAGGGCTTTAAAAGCCTGTTTGCTATATCACATGTTTTTACCTGTGATCACGACTCACCAGTTTTAATGATAATATCAGGGAATTGAAGGATCAACTACAGTCCCCACGGCTGGAGTTAAGCATCCAAAAATAACAAGGCAATTAGGAACACGCAGAGAGGCATTTTAGGCCTGAGGAGCATGATTTTTTCAACTGGCTAGGATGAATTCCCATTGACAGTCAATAGAAATGAAAACTGAATAACCCCTTAGTTTTGGCAAATCCAAGCAAGAATGGAAAGAGTTGGGGAATGTAAGAACACGCATTTGCACTTTGCTATCAAGTCTCCATCAGGATCTGAGAATAAATTGCTGGTAATGGATATATACATGATCACAACCAGTGCCCAGAGCTTAAACATCACTGGGAGAAGAGAAAGCGTGCTGGTTTTTGCTTGACAGGGGCAGCAGAGAGAGGGGCAGCAATCAGAGATGTCCAAGAAGCCCAGTTTGGCCCATTCACTGAAAGCATCTGCTCCTACTTCTGTAAAAGCGTGGGTGTTGTGCCAAGGGCTGTACATCAAGCATCCTTTGGTCCCTTCTTTGCTGTTGTTACCTCATCCCCATGTCCATGATGGGTGAAAGGTAATTCCCTTGGTCACTTCCTCTCTCCTGTGCATGAAAGTCCCAAGGTAGCTGTAAAGTTGGATGTAAGAGCTCTGGGGAGACTTGTGGAGGAGAAGAGCCCATGGCTAAACTCTGCTGCAAAAGATATGAGGAGGGGAAAATCCACAAGG